>JAUESP010000311.1:5627500-5650000 GCA_030914335.1 Drosophila borborema | reverse complement strand
CCACACCCACACACACACACACACGCCCACACGTGTGCACGTACTGTGGTTAAAAGTGTTTGCATTTGTGCGACAAATATAACATTGCACTGGGCACGCTTTAATGTCAGCGCACATCGTCTGAGCTTAGATGCTCAGTGGCAGTTCAACTGCAACTAGCATGCATGCAGTGGCCTTCAAACTGTATGCAAGTTGTATGATATTTATGGCAGACTGCGCAAGGCTGAAAACTCTATTATTAGTGAACACTAAAGCGACACTAAAGAGAAGTTTGAAATGCATTTAGGAGAATTACGTGATTAAATAGTTGCAGATTGATGGAATTTAACTTGAATTTAACTCAAGTACTTCGAGTTATCTGAATATATTTTGCTTCTGCAGTTTTGGATGTGAAACTTCATAAAACAAAATAAAAATATCTTATAAAAAAATGTATTTTATAATAATTAATTTTTTTTTTTTTTTAAGATACGAATTACTTGGATGTAACACTTCATGAAATAAAATTAAAAAAAATCTTAAATAAAAACCTAATTTTAAAATAATTAGTTGTATTGTTATGATAAGTTAAAACAAAATTTAAAAAACTTTATTTTATAATAAATAATTGTTTTGTTAAGATTCGAATTACTTGGATGTAACTCTGCATAAGAAATAATAAAAAAAAATCTCATAATAAATATTTTTTATGATAGTTCATCGTTCAATCTAGCAAAAGCCGCCATCTACTAAGCTAAACTCGATTCCTTTATGGAGCTCTGCAACGCGAACTTTAACAAAATACTTAAAATTTTGAAAAACAAAATGTGGAGCTGAGTGAATTGTCCAGAAGGAACTAGCAATTCCAAAAGTTGCAGAACTCATCGGCAGAGGCAGAGACTGAGTAGATTGAGCAGCTCGCATCTAATTTAGCTATCCATAACAACAGACGGAGCCTTAAGAGATTAAATCTTCAAAATATTCGTGGAATCAGTAAAACTTGACGCTGGAAGTACTGTAGAATAGAAAAGAATTGGAAATAAATAAATAAATATATGTATACAAAGCTCACTCACTAGTTAAGGTTTAGAGTTGAATGATTAAAGGCTGCAATGAACGAAGTAAATAAATAAAGAAATAAATAAAGTACAAAAAGTTTATATAAATCTGTTGGACTGCAGCATTTATATGAGTATAAATTGGCGTTCGATAATTAAATAGTTGTTCATGTCGATGGCCTGGGAATTGAACAAATAATGCTGCACGAAGTCAGCTAGAGAGTTGCTTCTGCCTTGGCTCTAGCTTTTAGTTCATAACTTTTGTAACTTTAAGCTTCAAGTAATAAATGGATTCTCAGTCTTCAATTGCAGTTTTGATAGTTCATCCATTCCATAGTTTGACTTGCTCTCGCAATCTTAACAAACTTCAAATCGCATCGTAGCCAGTCAGCAATTGCTTAATTTAAATGCCTCTTGCATGGGAGAAACTTTAAAGTTGTTCACACATGAATCAAACACATAAAGGCTGATAAATTTCACACTCACATATTGTAGGCCAAGATAAGCTAAATGTAATCTCAATTAATTCATATGTTATCCTAAATAAACATATGAGCAGGCATTGTTGCATATGAATAGATAGCAAACACTAGAGATAGGATTACACTATTATAAGCTTTATGTGAATGAAATTTTGATTAGTATAATGAGCCTATTTCTTTGTAGTGCTTGAAAAAGGTTAGTATAAGCTCCATATACAAGAGATAATGTAAGCTATTTAGTCAAGAGATATACGTAATAAGCAAGTCTAGGCTTGGGGACCTATAGGCCGGCAGATAGGCCCAGCTTTAAATGCTCTATAGAATCTAAGACAAGAAGACTTGAGAAGTCTAGAGACAGCGACATGAGATATGTGAAGCAGTGCGCTTTAGGTATATATATATAAAGGTATATATATAGTTATATTTATAATATATAACCCACTTTAGAGCAGTTGAAAGCTTCTGCAAATACTTCGTATGCCTCGGATCCATTAAAGTTGCACAAAACCCCAAAACTCTAATAGCTAATAGCTGACTAGACTCTGTAATTAGTGGAAATTGTGTTGGGCTAACAGACTTAACACTTTAAGACCGCACTCAAGGTTTTTTATGCAGCTCAGATAAGAAGTTTTTCAGCTGATGCGAAATATTGCAAATATTTTTACAAAACTCAGCAATTCGGACCCACTGTTGCGACTTTGGCGAATGTAAAGAAGTGTTGCATGCTTTTAGGCGGCGCCTGTTCATAAATCGACGCTCACGCAAAACGGACCACGTGCCAGCCAGCATGACGGACAGCCAGACAGACAGGCAGCCAGGCAGCCAGACAGGCTGAGCTGAGCGACGAACTGGCTGACTGGCTGACTGAGCTGACTGAGCTGACTGAGCTGACTGAGCTGACGAGTGCTGTATGGCTTTACTGTTTACGCTTTGTGGGCTTTGGGTTTGGCGTGCGTTAATATAGACGCAGAGAGTTCGTCGTAATTACGGCCGGGTTATGTTTTTATAATGAGCTGCCGCCAATTTGATGTAGAGCGGGGCGTTGGGAACGGATGTAGGCAACCCTTAACTGTTGCCCTTTGCTTGGCGACTGGCGGCTGGTATCTGTTAGCTGTTAGCTGTTGGAGAGAAAAGCCAATTGTCAAGACTGTGTATATGGAAAGGTTGTACCTTTTATTGGCCACGCATGGGGCATACTTCAAATATAATTATTATTATTAGAAATTTGGTTGCGTTTAACAGAATGTTGAGTCGGACCGTGTCCAAACACGTGCACGATTACAATCGGCGCCCAGGGTGCGCTGGAGCAAATTGTCCAACTGGCGACAGAATGCCCGCTTTGAGATGCCGTTCTCCAATATGGGCCCGCCATCGGCCTGGGTGCCGACATCGGAGCTAGCCTCGTTGCCAGCGGCAATGCGCTCTTTGGTTATTGTATGCGATGCTATTGATCCTCTCGGTCCTGGCATTAGTTCAGCTTTTGTCTTCATTATGATAACATTCCTGCCGGCCTCGAATTGATGTATGTCGCATGCCAACATTTCGTTATCCAGATCGTCCAGCTCGATGACGTCCGGAATGGTGCCACAGCTCTTGTGGCATTTCTTGACATATTTTGTGCTCTTATCGGGAATCCGTTTGGCAATTGGACGCTTCTTAAGGCGGCGATAAAAACGCGCCAGCTTGGCCAGAAACCGTTTAGCTAGCGGCATATTGAATAAATATTCTTCTTCGATTGGGTTGCGCTTCACAGAAATCGTTGTATTTTGAGCTCTATATATATATATATTATGATATATATATATGTGTGTGTGTGTGTGCGTATATACGTGTGTGTGTGTGTGTGTGTGACGGTGTATGTGTGGATTTTTATATATATATATGTGCGAATATATATATATATAAAAATATTTGCTTGGATAGTTGTTGGACCAAAATGCTATTTAAAACAATAAGAAAATTTTTTCACAAAAAAAAATATTTAAAATTTAAATGCTGTATCGAGGAGAGCAAGACGATTCTTATGCTTGCTCTCGAATGAAACTAGGGAATGCCTGTTGACACTAGAACCCCGGCCCGAGTTGTGAAACGAATCTGACCGGCCCACTTGATGCCCGTTTGACGTCGAGCAAAGTCATTAAAGTTAGTTAACTGTCTTAACCCGTTGTTGGATGGCGATATGAATGGCATATGGGCTGGGTGGGAGGCCATTCAGTTGGTGCGATATGCCGCTTTCGAGTCAAGTGGTCCATTCTGGTGTCATAAAAGTTTTATTTCCTGCTTTTCGGGGCGCGCTTTCAATAAGGCGCTTTAGTCGGCCTGCCAGCATCAATTATTAAGCGTCATTAAATTATAAGTGCTGCTCGGCCAGTCTAAGCAAGCGTACCACAACATTTTTGCAAACCACCTCCCCTCCCCCATCGGCTCGGCATCATCAACGCCAACAGCTCCACTCCGACAGCATCGTTCAGGCAGTTTAATTAAATTTCAACGGAATTCTAACGCCCGCCGCTGAGCTGCCACGCGGTCTAGGCGGTTATTAACAATGCATTGCCAGGACTGGACGGAACTGGATGGGACTGGCCGAGGCTGGACATGGCGACGATATCCAGACAGCACTCAAAGCTGGCCAACTGAGCAGCACAGCTGCAGAGCAGAGCAGCTGAGCAGCAGGATACTCAATAGCACTCTCTGAGAGCACGGGACACTTCACAGCTCATTCGAGTGGCCCCTTAAATGCGGCCACGCGCTGTAGCTTCGCGGAATATCTACGAATGCTCTCAGCCCGGGCATATTCGTTTTTTTGTGAATTGTGGAATGCATGAGCGAAAGTGTGAGCAAATTTCTATATATAGTATATATAGAACAGTGGGCTCGATTAGTTCTTGAACAAGTTTCAATTGGAAGTTCTTATAATTGAAGATATTTTGGCTGAGATTAGCTCTAACTATATTATATATATAATAATGTAGGCAATATAAATTAAATGCCATTCATTTATTTATTTTAATAATAATTACATTGAAATGTTTTTTTTTTTTTTTTTTTTTTTTTTTTTTTTATTTTGGTTTTATATATATATATATATAACTTTTTTATTCAATTACATTTGTTGCAGGTTTTTGTCTGAGACTCTACTATATATATCTATATAATATCTATCTCATTTATCACATATCTAAATTTATTCCTTCTTTTATTCCACTTAATAATATTTCAATACAATAACAATATTTATATGGCAAATGACTTTGAGGTGGTGAGGAAATAAGGATGGCTAAATAAATAAAATTAATTAAAATAAATTATATATAAATAAATTTTACAAAAATTATAAAAAATAAATAGATAAATTTAAAAAAAAGCAAAAAATAATATTAAATTAGAAATATGAAAATAAATAATTACAAAAATAAAACTAATAAAAAAAATTATGAGTTAATATATAATGAACAAATAAATGAATATTTAAAATATTAAATTAAATAATAAATACATATATAATACAAAAATTATTAACAATAAATAGATACATAACTAAATTAATTATAAACATATATATAAATATATATATATATATATATATATATATTTATTAAATCAAATTATAAATTAATAAGTAATGAGAAAATAATATGAATATGATATAAAAAAAAAATTAAACTAAATAATAAATACATAATAAATAATTAAATAATTGAATAAATTGTTTATTTTATATAACTAAAAAAGTAAATTTATAAATAAATAAATTAATTAAAAATAAGAAATTAAATGAATAAAATTATAAATTAAAGAGAAATAATAATGAATAAATAAATCAATATATAAAATATTAAGCAAAATAATAAATACATAATAGATAATTGAATAAATAATTAATTGTATAAAAATGATTAGAAATAAATAAATAAATGTATAAATAAATAAATTAATTATAATAAGAAATTAAATGAAATTTAAATTATATTAAATAAATTAATAAGTAATAAAAAGTATAAGATAATTGAATAAATAATTAATTGTATAAAAATGATTAGAAATAAATAAATAAATGTATAAATAAATAAATTAATTATAATAAGAAATTAAATGAAATTTAAATTATATTAAATAAATTAATAAGTAATAAAAAGTATAATAATGAATAAATAAATCAATATATAAAATATTAAGCAAAATAATAAATACATAATAAATAATTAAATAATTGAATAAATTGTTTATTTTATATAACTAAAAAAGTAAATTTATAAATAAATAAATTAATTAAAAATAAGAAATTAAATGAATAAAATTATAAATTAAAGAGAAATAATAATGAATAAATAAATCAATATATAAAATATTAAGCAAAATAATAAATACATAATAGATAATTGAATAAATAATTAATAAACTAGACGAAGCAATCTATCAATATACATATATTGACTAATGACATTTGGCAAAATCTGCAGTATTTTGTATTAGCTGCGTTAGCCTAGAGATATGTTCCACTTCAATGTTGGTATTTTCTCTTCTTCTACATATTTGAAATGGAAGGGCATTGAAAATTCCGTTTTATGCCCAATGCCTGCTTCACTTTCATTTTATTTTTATTTACTTTCTTTGTTGCAACATTTCGACAGCATTTTTATTGGCCAAATCATTGAGCATTCTTTCTATTTTTTATTTCTTTCTTTCTTCCTTTTTTTTTTATTTTTTTTTATTTTTTTGATGTTCTCTTGCTTGATATCTTAGCTTAATTGTATAATGTATCGTATTACAAACAGAATATGTCTTTTTGAGCCAAACTTGTGCCTTGGGCGCATCTAAAAGTTTTATTATTATTTTTTTTTTTTGCGTTTTTATTGTTCACTTGGAATTTACAAAGTTTAGCATGAATAACATTCAGTCATAAACTTGTTCAAAGTTATTTTCAACTTGTATTATATATATATTTTGCAAATTTTTGAGAACTTTCTGTTAATTGGCATTGTAAGAAAATTTTAAATAAATATCTGATGATGCTGCGCTAATAAATTGTGCTATGGCCAGGTGAGTGGCACCCTTACGATTTCTTTTCATATTTGATTATGAAATTCCTAATAAAAAAATTTCACAATTTGTACATATGACTTGAGATGGCTTTAAGTTGACCTACAAACGTCCAGTCGATTATTTCAGCCAGCTCTAATGAAGCGTGAGAGTTCATTTCAAGTAAAAATTCTCATAAATTTTGGCACGTCTCAAAAAATATTTCATCTTGTTAAGTTCTGGTTGAAATTGAATTGAATTTTCGGGGCGCCAGCACAATATAAAAATTGCTCGCCGCACGCGCACACGCACACACACACAGAGAGAGTCACACACACACACACATACTTATATTTATAAGGACGAACATAGCAGAACACAAGTTAAGGACACTGTAAATGTAATGCCATTTATAATCGAAATCTTTCATTAAATTAAGAACATTGTTTGTGACCGCGAGCCATTGCCGTCGACATACACACACTCACACTCACACACACACTCGCACACACACACACACATACACAGACAAATACAAACACACATTAACATATATAATTACAATTTAATTAGCGGACATGAATTGCAGCCTCCAAACTGACCGAGTGACCAACCACCCCAAGTTCCACTTACTCGGCCACATAGCAGCCAGTTGGACTGTCCGCTAGCTCTTCCGACAAGCACTCTCATTCACTCACTCTCTCTCTCTCTCTCTCTCTCTCTCGTTCTCTTTGTCTATCTCTGTCTGTTCCGGCTGTTAGCTGCTGCTGCTGCTTGCGAGTGTCGGAGCGGCTGTCGCTTCCTGCTGCCCATAAACTTTTTGCTCATCCGCTCATTACATTCACACACACACACACACACACACACACACACACACAGCTGGCATATACAAGCAATGCAGATAATGTAAAACAGCAACAAATGGGAGAAAAAAAAATTTATATATTATATCGGAGCATAAAAAAAAATTGATGTTATTCCAGTGAAATATGACACTCTCATATATTCGCAATTATTTGCGCTATTCATTAAAGGCCGTATTCAGCCAGCACGAAACTCCAGATGCGCTGCACAACTTTGGCCTTGTCCAATGAGAAAGTATAGAGAGAGAGAGAGAGAGAGAGAGAGCAAGTAGAGAAGACAGTGAGAGAGAGCGAGGCAAATTGAAAAGAAAAAACAGCAAATTGAATAAAATGTAATGTAAAGTTTTGTGCGCTCCGATGCAAATGTGACATTCAGACTTGAGCCAAAGCAACAGGAAATTGCATGGATTGTGACACGACTCGCAATCTGCCTTGGCAATGGGCGGTAATTGGCTGTTGAGCTGCTGGCTTGAAAGCAGACTCATTTCAATTCCCATAGACATTGATACTTGAATCAACATCCAATCAAATTGGCCCGAACAGGCACACAGCATCAGCTACAAATACAACTATAATAACAACAACAAAATGTTCGAAAAAAGAATCAGAAATAAAAATAAATAACAAACGAAAAACGAAAAACAATAAACAGCAACAACAAACCAACAGAAGCCGCAACAATTTTTCAGTATTTATTTACTTTGTTAATTGGGATTGTATTATTTTATTAAATAAATATTATATTTTGTGCGCTGCACAGCACATATTTCCAATATTTGACATATTTGCTTCAAATTTGATTGACTTCGAAAGTTTAATTTAATGTTTAATTTTAGTTACAGCGGCCATTTTTTTCCTTCAATGATTGTTTGTCTTTTTTATTAACATCTATTAAACCTACAAAAAAAAATTAAAATCAACTAAGCGAAAGCTATGAACATTGGCATAACACCACAAAATCAACTTAAAAACAATATTTATTTAAGGAATTATATGAAATAGAAGAACAAAATATAAACAAAATAACGGTTGTTTACTGACGAGCAACTGTATCTGTATCTGTATCTGTATCTGTATCTGTATCTGTATCTGTATCTGTATCTGTATCTGTATCTGAATCTGAATCTGTATCTGTATCTGTATCTGTATCTGTATCTGTATCTGTATCTGTATCTGTATCTGTATCTGTATCTGTATCTGTATCTGTATCTGTATCTGTATCTGTATCTGTATCTGTATCTGTATCTCTTTCACTCTCTTCTCTCTCCAGTTTTCCTTCGTCATCTCTATTTCCCCCAATATTATTTTTCCCTCCATTCGCATCTTCTTCAACCATCCCTCGCCCACCGCCTCTCCATCACCCTCACCCTCCATCAGCTACAATCGTCTGTATCTCTGCTGCCGCTGACAACTTCAGTCAGTGTTATTGTAACTTAATTGAACATTGTGAATATAAGGATTAATGCGATTGCGATTGCGATTGCGTGTTGCTTGCGCACGCCATTTGGAGTTACCAATTGTGGAATTAAATTTAATGGCCCGATTTTGGCACTTTGCCAGTGGGCGTGTACAAATATTAATATTCTCATTTGCTGGCCATTATTTTATACGCCTTGTGCTCGGATTTTCAATTTCGCATCGGTTTGTCAGCTCGGCTTAATGCTATTTTATTAAAGTCTGTGCAGAGGCACGCAAGCTGAAAATAAGGCCAGACCCAAAAAGCAAAAGAAGAAGACGATGACGAAGGAGCCAGAAGGAGCAAGAAGCAGAGTATGGAGTCAGATAGATAGCTGTTTAGGAATGTGCTAAGGTGAGGGCAGCGTGAGAGGGTCGTTTGGCAAACCGAACAAAAAATTTGCGTTAACAGCAAATTTTGATAACTGTATGTGCATGCGTGTGTGTGTGTGTGTGTGTGTGTGTGTGCATGCGTGTGACTGTGAGTATATCTGTGCGAATGTGCGTTTGACACAGTGTCAAAAAGTACCGTAATATTTGTCGTAAAACTTTATGATGCACAAAATTAGTTTTACAGCACTGGAAATAAAACCCACTCGACTGACGATGCTTCCACGTCAAAGGGAAGAGCGAGCCAGCGAACGAGCGAGAGCTCGCGCGCGCCTTTTCAATGGGCTCCAATCGATTTGGCAACGAACACTTCTGGGCTTTGGCTTTGGCTTTGCCATTGGCTTTGGTTGCGGCTTTGGCCTTGTGGGGATCAGAGCAGCCAACGATGCGCTGCCCCTCACCGGCCTTATTTATTTCTAATATTTATGCAATACTCGTGCCAATGCAAGTTATTTATTTCGAAATTTTCTGCCATTTAAACGCGTAATTGTTTTAGCATGGTTGGCCAATTGAGAATTTTCATTTACATTTAACACACACACACATACGGACACACATCGTACAGAGAGTTTAGAATAATAAAACATGTGATGGGCAACTGTTATTTACATTATGAAAAATAAACCATGTTTATCTATGCAAATCAATTGGTTTTATTGATACTTTTATTCCAGTTATTATTATTTATTTACACATTTATTTCTGCACAATTAAATGTGCCGAAAAAGTGCATAATTAAGCGCTACACTTTGACATCCTTGACCCCTTCAAGCGCATACAATTTATGTCATTTATTTTCATATTTGAATAAATTATCATTCATTTATAGATAATCCAAAGATATACTATATGCATATATGTATATTGTATATTGTATATATATATTCTAACAGCATGGCCTGCAGTTATAGGGCATCCATGAGTCTAGCTCTTTCGCTCAGCCGCCTAGGTGAACTACGCACTTTTTACCGTTTGTTCATATGTATGTACATTTGTTTGTTTTTTTTTTTTTTGATTTATGCTCGCTGTGCGCTGCTGTTAAAGCTTTCACGTCGTGTTTGGATTTCATGGCCCGAAAACTATAAAAATTGATTTCGATGCATTCCATGCGCTATCGATTTAATTTCACTTTGTGTACTTAAGCATATTAAGTGAGTGTGTGAACTGTACACTCGATTTATATTACAAAAAAAGAAGAAGCAAGTTGAGTGTGCTGTAGACTGTTCGACTAGGAGATACCCTGAGATCTGGGAAGAGTTGATATTCCAATAATTCTTTGTTTCTTCTATGCACACATAATAAACAACGTATGCAGACACAAATACACACACACACACACACACACACACACACACGCTCACCCGCATAAGCAGACACAGCTAACGCAGCATCTTTGGGATGCAGCATGGGTTATACAATGGAATCTTATTTGTTGAATAACTTTTTTCTCTTAGATTGCATTTCTTAATCAGGCTTTCAGAGCATAATATTTGTACGTTCATTTGCGAACTTGTGGAGATGGCAGAGGAATGGTATCCAAAACAAAATATATATATGTATATATTCCTTATAAGTTCATTAGAAGTCTCTAGCTCTAATGGTATGCAGGTCACGCTTAAGAGAGCAAATCAAATTATCGTTTTCTTTTATCGATAGCCCGTTAATAGGATGAGTTATCGAAGAAAATAATGTGGATGCTAATGGTATACACGAGTACAAATTTGAAACTTAACATAAACATGTCATGATCAAGAATATTTATACATACTTAATGGAGTCTGTCACGCATTCTTCTGCCTGGCACATACATTTTAGCATAGCCATCATGCCTCCAAAGCCGACTTTTCATGGGCTCAGGGTATAAATAAAACAGAAACAAAAACATTCTGTACACATTTATATAATTTGAATAATTTTTGTTGTACGACTGCATTAATGTGCTGTCTGCTTGGCTCTTTAAAAAGAATATACATATATATATGTATATATATAATATATGTATATTGGCATATTGTGTATAAGCCGCGTGCTGGCAGTCAAGCGCAGAGACCCCTAAATGAAATCACAATATTTGTCAAGCATCTTAGCATGCTGTTCCACTTGCCTCTCTCTCTCTCTCTCTCTCAGTTTGCCTAACCATAATGATGCGGCAGCTGGCAACGTTTGTGCAGTCTTCACGCACCAGGTACAACGTGGCGTATGCGTAATGCGAGTGCTCATATTAGAGAAGCAGCAACAGCAGCAGCAGCAGCAACAACAGCAGCAACAGCAGCAGTTGCTCGCATTGTTTTCCCAGCGGCGGCAAAGGTGCTCAAACAATTTTTGCAAGCAGAGCAAATAATGTGCGCTGCATACGGTAATCAGCTCCCCTAGCCAAAGGGCTCGAGCCAAGTATCAAAGTAATCATTGGCAGGCACACTTCCAGTCTCACTTAATGGGTCAGTAAGCCCCTTAAAGCAGTTGGATCTGATTTGATACATTCATAGGAGATAGATACTATGCAATTTAAGTGGCCTGATAAGATTCTTGGCTTAGTTGAACAAACTTTGCATTTTCAGGAAACCCTTTTGCTTGAGTTGCTTAAATATTCAAATATTTCTGCTTTAAATAAACAAACTTTTTTTTATACCTTGAACCCATTGAAAATGGGATTTCTGGGCATAATGGTTTTGCTCAAAATGTATGCAACACGCGGATGGGTGCGTGGCTGAGCCCATAATTTACATAAATTCTTGATCTGAATAATGAGTTGAGTTGATAGCTCTAGATCAGGCATTCAGCTAGTTGGTGACTTAATATGATGTGGCCTGTATAAGAGAAGGGCAGCATGTTGGGCATATCAGCTCGCTGCAGGGTATCTCTAAGTCGAGCAGGCTTGCCTAAAGCTCTCTTACTTTCTGAAATTATTTTGTTATTCTTTTACCGTTTTCAATATATATATTTCCTTTGTCCTGACATGTCTATAAAATTATGTTAAATCAGTATTTGACTAGCATATATACATATACATATATATACATCTATATAGATATGTATCTATATGTAAAGATACACATACATATACATTCATCTATCCCATTCAAGCTAAAATCCATTCAAGCAGCCAAAATTGGCAGCTCTTTTGATGGGTGAGGGGGTAAAATTGTTTAAGTAGATGCTTCATCACCTATGTGTGTGCGTGAGTGTGTGTGTGTGTGTGTGTGTGTGTGTCTGTGCGCTGCATAGCTACGCATATTTAACTGTTAGCCTGCCATGCCAACTTTTAATGCCCATTTCACTTGGCACATGACGACAAATCATTGCCAAAAAAAAATGAAAAAAAAAAAACTGCAAAAGTAGAATTCGATCAGGGAATCTGATTTGAGGTCTGAGTTTGAGTTTGGATTTCGTTTTGGGTTTGAGTTTGGGCTTTGGGTAGCGACAGCCGCAGGCGCACTTTGCCTGCATAGGCCCATTGAGATTGAAGTCACTTCCGACAGCTCCAGTTAGTCGCATATTTGACAAAGACGTCAGGCAAGCGGAATGACGAATGCGATTCTGAATGGGAATGTGAATGGAACTTAGCCGTTATGCCATACCGTAGTCTCTCAATACACAAATTTATGCAAGCTGTTGGCGCTGCCTTGCCCCCAACTGGGCAATTTTCCCATACTCGACACACACACACACACACACACATGCACACGCATACAAAAGTGCGCTGTTACTCAAACATATGCGGGTTTCACAGAGCTCTCAATTGGTTTTTCTTTTTTCCTGTCTCATTCCTTGTCTGCTTATACTCTACCAGAGGGCATTCTAACCAGTCCACTGCCTATGCAAACTGTTCCTTCATTTTGCAGCATAGACTTCATAATTCGCTCGGCCTCTGTCATGCCACAATAACATATTTATGAAGGCTTCCAGCCAAACTAGCTTGTGTCGTATATTCAGATTTTGGCTTCCACCTTAAACTAGTTTTCAGCAACTCAAACTGAAACTAAAGCTGAACTGTGTGCCAAAAAGAGAGCAAGATTAGAGATTTTTTTTTTAAATTAAATAAATATATGCAAAATTGATGTTTTTCACAATATATTTGGGGATTGCTTAACGTTAAGTTGTGTTTGATTAGTGATACAAGTTTTGAAGTGTTCAAGCTTAACTAATTTATAGATTTTATTAATAGGCTCCAACTCTACTATATAGTATTACAATTCTACATTGGAATCTCTTAATGGAATATTAGTAGTAGTATTTCTATGTAACGTATGAATATGAATATGAAAAGATACAAATTTTTTTTTTTTAAATTAAGCAGACAACTATTACACCTTATATTTATTTATTTAATTTATTTTTTCTGATTTATTCTCTGTCATTTGCATTTACTCAATTTTTTTAATGCACTGCTTTATATTTTTCTGTTTATTACTTTCTTTTTTTATTCATTTTATTTAATTTTTTTTATTTTATTTATTTATTTTTTTTTTTTAGATATTTTTATGACTTATCAAATTTATAGTACGAAAAATAGTTTTAAAGAATGTCAAATAAATTGAATGTTATATATTTGGTAAATGTGATATTCATGCAAGCATTTAAAATTAGATATACAAGTAAATAATAATTTTAAAATATTAAAATTTTTTAATATACATAAAAACAATTATAATTGCAATAAAAATGTTAAACTTTTCTCATTATCACTCAATGCAAAAGCGAAATGAAAGCATAGCTCGCAAATAACTGTAAACTGTTTGAAGCTTCACGCTCTGTGCATAATATCAGCCGAAAAACTGCATGCTCTCTCGCTCTCGCTTCGTTTAAGACTCTTCGTTTCTGTTCGTTTTGGTCTTCGGTTGAGCGCCTTGCGTTGAAGTTGTGTGAATTCGTGTGACTCTCGTTTGACGAACGTCGTCTAGGGCGCGATGCGATTGACGATGGACGCTCGCACAGTGGGGCGAGTGTAAGTGAGCAGAGAACTTGAGGAGTCTATGCAAACGGTTTTCACTGTCACGCTCACGTACGCTATTGATATATTTAGCGCAGGCAAACATTGCATACATACCAATACATGCACAAAAGAGTTTTTGCTCCAGGAAACTCAATCAAGCGTTCGGGGAACTAACCGATTGTGAGCCGATCTCCCGAACGATTTTGTTGAATGACCAATGCAATCTGTTCCTCTCTGAGCTGTTTCTCATAATGTGAGTGAAAGAGAAGAGACACTGGAAAATTTTCAACACATATTAGGGAGCATTGATATAAACTAAATTAATAAAATATTATTAATTATATATTTTTAATTAATAAACAAAATAAATTAACTCACATAAATAAAATTCATAAAAATAAATAGAATATATTTAATTAAATATTATTCATATTTTTATTTTGTTTTGTTAGCCCAAACTCAAAAGGCAGTAGGAATATTAAAGTTAAATATTTTAATTCTATGTACTCCTGTTAGTAATAATATAAGTTTTATTATTAAATTACCTACCTATTAGGCAACTTAATCTAAACGAAAGTAATATATGATATATAGCCAACTGTTTGCAAGCGTATTTCACATTCGACTGATGAAATTCCCTTCTTTATTTGTTTTTCTTCTCTGCTTTTGCTGTTGTGTTTAAGCAACAAAGGCGCGTATAAGTAATATAATGTGCTTGCATTACCAACACACACAAGACGGACACATTGAAGCTAGCGCCATTTATTGTAGGCCATAATATACATATACTGATATATGTATACACATATTCATTTCTATTATATACATATGCACATGTACATAGACATATACATATATATCTGGCCATTGTGTAGTTATGCTCAAATGTAGTTACATAATTTGCTGCTCGACTGCTGCCAATGCTGTTGCTATTGTTGTTGCTGTTGCCGTTGATGTTGCTGTTGCTGACACACAAATTAGAGCCATGGCCATAACATTCTGTGCCTGCTCCAACAAATATGCAATAAAATAAAACTACACTTAAACGCCAGCTGGCCAAAACGAGTGTCATTGAAAAGTGCGAATCGGCATGGGAGCGGGCGGTAGCTCGCTGTCCCGAACTGGGTCGAAGATATGAATAATCAGCGCATTTCCCAACCGTACCAAAAAAAAAAAAAAACAACAAAAAAATGGAAAAACGTAATACGCAAAAATGAAAAACAAGAAAAAGAAAAAGAAAAATTTAAAAGAATGCAAACCAATCAACAAGCAAATCCAATACAACCCAAGGGAGACCCAAAAAGAAAAAAATAAAGAAACACTTGGGCTCTCAACGCGAGAGAGGACACTAACTAACAGCCAAGCCAAGCCGAAGCCACGCCAGCTCCCCACTGCCACGCCCACATAAAGAATTCAAATCGTATTGCCACTTAAACTCAAAATGCCTCGCTACACATGTCGCTTTGTGTGTGTGTGTGTGTGTGTGTGTGCGTGTGTGTGCGTGTGCGTGTGTAGATTCCGGTTCTTGGGGAGCTCGCGCTATGCTTTCAATTATGGGTGCCATCAAGCCCGAAACTGAAATGTTTGAATACATTGCCATTTAGCCCATGACAGGGCAGCTGTGTATGGGAATGATGAGCATGGCGCGGATTGTCCTAAGGTCGCCCAGCAGCTGGGTGGCCCGGGCTGGCTGTCGTCTGGGATGGGTTTTTGGTTTTTGGGGGCGTGCCAACGCATATATCACAAGTGCGACACAAAACGTAAATCAAATGATATGCGAGTGCAAGTATGACAAGTATGTATTATGTTAGTAACTACGAGTATGTATTATCAGCAACGCCATATTGTGTCCCACACCACAGACGAAGCGACCGACCGCCCGCCCGTTCGTTTCGTCGACTCGCAACCGACGTTGTGCGTGCTGTGTGGTCCTGGTGACTGGCATCGGGTTCGAGTTCTGGTCTAGCTCTGATCCCGTTTTACCAGTACCTCTACCGGTCCCAGTGCTAGTTCCAGTCTGGCTCTGATACTGTTTCTGTTTCATGGCCGAGCAACAACAACAACAACAACAGCAAGAGCAACGAACAACGAACAACGAACAACCAGAACAAGTCAGAAGTAACGGCAAACGAGTGACATGTTTATCGCCATATTTTGCGAGCCATGACTAAAGAGCCAAACGCATAAATACTGTGAAAAGCAGGCGACAAAAGTTCAAGAGCAATGATGACCGGGAACGGGAACGGGAATGGGAAGAGGCAGGCGGGCAGGGATGGCGAGAGTTGGGGCAGGAGCTACAGCTTCTGGGGCATACAAGGCACATAGCTCACATACATGAGTGCGAATGTGTGAACGCCCTGATTACGATGGCAAAAACAGGGCCACAAGTTGGCGAACCACAATTGAATAACATGATCGCATCTAATTCCGAACCATTAAACTGAGACCTGTCACTTGACTAAGTTGATTTATGTATTAAATCATTCACAACTATTATAAATTATTATAATATATGAGTGAGAGTCCAAGAATCTGCTATCGGTATAAATATATCGATTTATGCAATGGATACTAATGTTTACCTAGAGAAAGAAGATCTACAACATTTCAATTACGATATATTTATCGATCAACAAATTACAAATCGATAGATCAGCAGCGTTATATTTAAAAAAGAAATAATATGATATGATAGTAGTAGTATGGGTTACAAACAAAAGTGAGGCAATTTATCGATATCGATAACAATATGTTTCGTCATATCACTCAATAGCTTGATTTAAGCCATACATCAAACTTACCAATATGTCACGATAGTATCCAAAATATATTAAACAACATTTGAAGCTGTTGATCAATATCGATAACGATATGTTTGGTCATACCAATCAATTGCTTGATTTAAGCCATATATTGACACGCCAAAATTGACTTATCGATCCATTACCATTTCTGGCCCATCAACTATGGCTGCCACAAGGAAGCACTTCACATCCACATGCATCAGCAGCATCAGCAGCAGCAACCAACAGCAGCCAATAACCATAATAATTGAATTGATTCTAGCTTTTTGGACACATTTATCGATAACTTGATTTAAGCTGACTGCCATTAGAGATTGGGTCGCGCGTCAGCCAAATGACAAACTGCATTACAGCATCCGACAGCTGCTTTGCCCCACATACATATGTATGTATGTATGTATGAATGTATATGTGTCGCATGTCCACACACATACATACATATGTATATATATTGCCTCGCTCGAGTGGTGCTTGGCTGCTATTAGTGGTGCTAGCTGCTGTTGTTGGCCATCAATCTGCATTCATGGCATTCATCATTCAAAAAACAGAGTCAGATACAAATATGGCGACACAGAAGCCATTTGCAAATACCTACTCGTATTCAACATACATGAATTCACATGCACATACACACAGGCATGCATGTATGTCTGTGTGGGGGAGTACGACGAAAAAAAAATCGGTGGCTTTTGTCAATTGGTATTCCCATCGTGCGAATACTGCTGCTCCCCAGCGAGAGACTCTGAACCCTGGGAATGGGCCAAATTGGATATAGCAAAGCTGGAAGTAGGTGTTGGAATTGGGGACTGTGGACTGGGGACTGGGGATGGCGGGATGGAGCTGCAACGCTGTTGTCAAGCGTAAAAAAGCGTCATTGAGATGTCAACTGTGAAAAGTGCGACCGGGTCCCGGGAACATCCATGTGGTGAGCCAATAAATATCGTGTTTAAGCCAACACCCAAACAAAGTGATGCGAAAATAACACAGCGACTGTCAGGCCAATCGGTTGGGCAGAAGGCCGAAGCGGGTCCGTCGCAGCGCAGAGACAGTGCCAATGGTGGGACAGAGGCGTGTGTAGATGGGAAATGGGAACGACATCCACGACTATGGGTTGGTGGGTGCGGCTTTTGGCCATTGTGTACGCACATGGCAAACAGTGTGAAGGCGTTGGAGCATAAACAGTTTTTGACATTGTCAGGCCCAAGACACATGCTAATGCCTGACTGCCTGACTGCCTCGGCAATCGCCATACACACACATACACACACATACACATCGTGTTTGTGCTCACGTCTGTGTGCGCAAGTGTGAGTGGGTCGGCTTTGTTGGCCGCACACACGGCTTGTCCAGTCAGCCATAAACGTTATCTGTTCATTGCGACAAATGCATGAATAGTTGCGTCTCATGCTCATGCTCCCGATCCGAGTCTTTATACCCTGTACGCCCCCCGCCCAACCATATGGGCATGACAAAATGCGACTGAACAAGTTTCGCATGGCAGCGAGCGCCTATATGTATGTCTGCTAAGGGCAAAGGCCAACATCCTCTCGACTATGCCGTTAAGTAAAAGCTCGTTTAATTTGAAAATGAGCCGTTTACAGCAGAGACCAGGCCAGAGCTTCCAGCACGAACATTTTGGTCGGTGCGCTTCAACAATTTATTTCAATTTTTGCCTATGCTCTTGGCTCCACATAAACAGTTTAATAAAAAAGCCTCAGAAAGCGACAGCTGAACTTTCGATGTGACCCAGTTAATGGGCCAGCTGGATTTAGTCTGTATGTGAATGGACAAGAGCGAGCGACTAAATTAGTAAATTACTTTGTACTAAAATAATACAATAGACAATAAATATTAATAATAGTAATTGTCAGTTTAGTGATACGAGTTTTAATGATAATCAATAAGAATAATGAATATATGTATATATCATTATAATGATAATAATAATGACAATAATAATAATTTTTAAAAATTAATTTAAAAACAAACAAACTAATAACAATATTCGTCATATTGATAACAGTTATAGTGAAAATAATGACAATAAAAAATAATAATAGGAATAAAATAATAATAATAATATATAAAAAACAATTAAAAAATAGTTTTAAAACTAAAAATAAATAAATGCAATTTTAATCAAAATATTAATTTTTATAAAAACAAAAAATATTAAATATTATGAGAAATAAAAAAAATATATAATAATTATAATGAAAATTTTAATAATATTCAAAATAAATAAAAATAAAATTATGATAATATATAACAACTTTAAAATATGTGTAAAATTAAAAATGAATAAATACAATTTTAATCAAGATATGACTTTTTATAAAAAAAAAAATATATATTAAATATTATGAGAAATAAAATAATAAAAAAATTATAATGAAAATATTAATAGTATGGAAAATTAAAATTACTGAAATAATAATAATAATAGTAAACAATTATAATGAAAAAAAAAAAATTATTTAAGAATCTTATAATTGTTACTTTGATTTACATTTTAAATACTTTTTATTAAATCATACTGCAAGCAATTTGAATGAAAATGTATTTCTTAGAAAAAATATAATAATCAAGGAAAATTTTAAAGCAATAAATTGAAATACACAATGCCATTATCTATCGCAATATCACAGGGTATTTTCAGCTTGAAGCACTTTTCCGTTTGAAATACTTGCATGCTGTGTCGTGAGAGGGCAGACGATGTCGGAGGTGTTACCATGACTATTTTTCAGTTGAACAAGTGTTTGCCACATGGCAATTTATACACATACAATATCTAACTATCTACCCTTAACCTCGTTATATATAATATGTATATATACACAAACGTGTTATGCCGTGCATTTATACAGCGGGCTGGCCAATAAATCGGCTGCTTTTATAGCCTGGCCCGAGATTCACGTTTGCGGCCAGGCCTTTGACTTTATGGAGTCCATTCCGTGACAGAACGTGACATGAAAGCTACGGCCAACTACGTTAACACCCGGACACCCGGACACCCGGACACGCGGACGCCCGGACACTCGTATGCCAGAGCTAAAGCTGTGAACCGATTTGTCATTATTATTGGAGACACACGGCAAAGCGGCCATAAAAGCCATACATGCAACACGCTGCTGCCGCAACAACAACAAATGATAAGCCACACGCGCGCCTATGGGGCACAAAAGTCGAAATGTTGACAAACAGCTTAAAAATTGAACGTACCGTCGCGACGATTGTGAACTGCGAATGTTGCACAAACATACGCATTTATGCCGCACGCTATTTGTATAGAGAGTGGAGCTTACAAGCTTAGCACGAAAGGCATTGCCGGCCTTTAATACCCTATAAAACTAAAATCGCTTAAAAATGTGATGCAAATGGATGAGAAAATGGGAATCATTAAAGTGGAATATAAATGTGTGTGAGAGAGAAAGAGAGAGAGAGAGAAGGAGAAAGAGAGAGAGAGAAAGGAAAAATAAGTGAGAGAGAAAGCCAAAGTAAGAGGGTGACAATGAGAGCATAGTTATAGCACGAGTGAAAGAATGAGGAAGAGAGAGAGAGAAAGAAACTCAAAGAAAAAACCAGAGAAAAAGTGAGAGATGAGCTTAGAGAGAGAGAGGAGAGAGAGAGAGAGAGAGAGAGAGAGAGAGAGAGAGAGAGGCATATACCGATAACCATATATTCAGAGATCCTTGAAGGTTTTATGGCTTCAAGGCAGGGGCCGATAAACAGAGAAAGATAGGGATAAAGAGAAATAGGATAAAAACAGAGTTTTTTAAGTAAAGAACTAACTGGAGAGTATGGAGAGCGGAGAGAGGCCGAGAGAGAGAGAGAGAGAGAGAGAGAGAGAGAGGAGAGAAAAGGAGGACCCGAAAGAGGTAGAGAGTGAACGGAAAAACTTTAGTATAAACGTTCCATAAGGAATACTAATTTCAAGCTAGAAATAAATATGAAGTAAAAACAGCAGAAACTATTCAAATTTTGTATCACCTAACATTCCCCTAAACAGGGTATTACTTGATCGACTGTCCCTGCCATAGTTGGCATGATATTGAGTCGGTAGCAAGCATTTTATTTGACCGCTTAACACTGACATCCTGTTGCTGGGCTTTACAGAAATCAATAGATACCTGAGAAATGTCTGTATTGCAATCATTTATCACATTCAGCATGATGAATGGAAGCAAAATTTGTTTATTGAGCCGAAAGATAAAAGAAGACCAATTTGTAAGTGGCTGGCAAATGAGCTCTTAAAGGCGAGACATAAAGTGTAGCAAGTGGAAAGAGCTTTAAAGAAATGTCCCTAACAAATATTGATTGGATTATTGTGCTCCATAAAAGCTAAGCCAAAAGCCAATTTCAATTTAAGCGTAAAAGAAAAACAAAGATAGACTGTAAAATTCAAAAATTAAAATTACTAAGAATTGGTGTGTAAATAGAAAATGAAATTTCTTAATAATGAAACTAGGTCGTTGGGGTAGGGCTTGGCACTGGGATGTTGAGTGCTCGCAGGCAGAGCATTGTGTCTTGATGGCACCTAAGCTGAACTCGACATTCGATATGGATATGAGTATGCGTGTGTGAGTGTGTGTGTGTGTGAGTGCATCTGTGCGTAGTTCGTTGTAATAGTCATCAATGGGCAAATATCTCGGCATTAATTGCAAACACTGCTGACACTCGAGCCCAAGTTGCATGCAACGCTTTTGTGGCAGCTCGTTTGCATGTAGCCTGACACATGGCCGACGGGCTCTAGTTGAGCGTGAACTGGCTGCCTGGCAGTGTTGCCAGGCTTAGCAGAAACAATTCCAATCAAGCCCAGCCGGTTGGAGCACGCACCATCTCTTGGCCATCTGCTTAATTAGTTGTAGCATAAGCGAATTTGTATTCAATTTCGCGCAAACGTTTCCCATTTCATAACAGAATCGCATGTCATGTGGCATGGGCCATAAATTATATTGCCAAACAACTTGGCAATTAAGTGCAGGCCGACAACGTGCTAGCTCCATCATCTTAGCAGCGAGCGTGGCGAGTGGAGTTTGGGGTTTGGATTGAGCTACGAGGGCCAACAGAGCCATTTCGGTCATCTCGGCCATCTCTCAGCTGGCGCGTTGCCACAAAAAAGGCAAAAACACTACAAGCGACCGAGCGAGTTGATGCTGATATGAAGGCGATACAGCCGCTTGCCATATCAAATTTACACCTAACAAACTTCATAACAAAGTCATAAAACCCCAGCAGACCCTTCACTCCGCCATATCCATAGGCCATAAAAATGTACATAAGCTTCATGAGCGGCAACCGAGACCGGAAAGTGGAATGGGCGCCAGGCCAGGCCAGGCCCAGCCCAGGCCCAGGGGAGGACCCGTAAAATGGGGGGCATACAAACAAAGTGCCCGGCTAATAGCAAATGAAAAGCCAAATGGAAGTCCATAGGTGGTAGGGTGGTAGCTGGGTACATTGCAGGCTCTTTAAACAAGTACTATATATATATCCTTTGCATGTTGCTTCACACGGTAG
>JAUESP010000311.1:5515000-5622500 GCA_030914335.1 Drosophila borborema | reverse complement strand
TAAATTAATAATGATAAATTTTTAAAATAGTTTTTAATATTTTTTAAATATTTTTTTTAATTCATTTAATTATTTGTATATTTTTTTATTAGTTTACCAATTATTAATATATTTATTCATTAACTAAAATGAATAACAGAGTTAAATTTCCTCACGGTTACCTGCTACAGCTGCAACAGTATTAGTGTGAGTCTGAGAGCCTTGAGTTGTTGTAAGAATGCACTGTTAAAAGACTCTGTAGGTTACGCAAAGAGCAGTTCCGTTACTTTTGATGTTAACTAACAGACCCCCTGTGACGTCACAGGGTCCTAAGTGTGCTCTGTTATTCAATTTGATACTTGGCGGGCACTGGGGCAAAGATCCTCCAAATGCTCATAAGCATCCAAAATAAGTTGTTTTGCAACGAATTCGGATAGGAAGAACCATAAAAATGATCAATCCTTACTTTTATTTACTTAAATTACGAAAACTTATTAGATAATGGAAGAAACTGTGAGGCCTTCTGCAGCAGCAAAAGCACTTCCCAAATGGGTACTACGTCCGAAAAAATGACCAAAACGCATGATTTTTTTAATTTTCGCCATTAGTATTGTTCATAAATATCAATATAATTCAATATTCAAATAGAGTACATGTCGAAGTCATATCAGGTAAGCTGCTGCTCACACCTGCTTCCATGTCAAGAAAAAAAGCCCAAAGACCGAAATAAAATGTATGTATTAATTAAGAAACCCAAAAAGGACTGAGAGTATAAGTAGTCAAACATACAGAAATAGATAATCTGGCTGAAGAAGCCATCAGAAATCTTGGTAGAAGCTAACAATGCCGCACCCAATCTTTGGCCAACAAATTTCTAATATGATGAATGAATATGATAAGTATAATGATGTGGATTGATGGGAAACGATTAGTATATGTTAATACTAGTTACTTTTGTAATAAAAAGTCATTTAAAATAAAGTTTAATTTATATAAGACGAAGATATTGGCGGTTAATCGAATTACTTTCAGCAATAACTGCCTAGAAAACGGCTTAGAATACAATATTTTCAAAAACCCTTATATTGTCAGATTCGTAAATCTATATAGAACTGAAAATTTGCAACTTGAATCGCCTTAGTTAAGTCTACTAGTTTTAAGATAGTTAACAGTGCCAAAATTGCCTAATTTTCATACAAACTTAAGCGTGTCAGACCCCCTGTGACGTTTCACTGTTAACTTAACAGACCGCTTTGCATAACCTAGTGTTACTCAATCGTGGTAAGAATGTTATCCAGCTGAGTTTGCGTCTTAGTGCACGCTTCTTACTCCGAGTGTGCAGTGGAGTGGTAGGGAGAGCGAAACAAAGATAGCTCTAGCTGAACGTAATCCCATGTTGCTAGTCTTGCTGAGCGAGAGCGAGATAACTATTGAGGTCATTTAGGCAACTTCGTTTTGATTGGTGGCAGTGGACATTCGAAGAGAAGGCAACAAGAAAAAAAAAAAAAAACTCTTATTCTGCAGAAACGCTTTCTGAATGACAGCGCGCAGCGGGAGTTCGTTTTTGTGCACAGACATTAAATTATAAAATTATAATGGAAGGTGTCCAAATCACACACACACACACACACGCCTGCGACATATAATATTATTGCTTATGTAAATATATATTCTATGTACAAAAATATATGAATATTTATAAGTATATATATATATACAAGAAGATGCGAAGTCGCGAAAGCTCTGCTCTTATTAAATAATATATATAGGTTATATATAAGCAAATATAAGCTCTAATGCTCGCACAACTATTTTTAACTTCTATATAAACAATTATTATTATTACTATCCAACTTTTTATATACAATTTAATACATACGATGCCTGCTGCTAAGCATTGCAAATATTGAATTTCCGAGAATTACGTATACTTGATTTTTTTTTTTTTTTTTTTTTTTTTTTTTTTGTGACCTTATGTTGATACTCATGTTCCTTAATTATGCCAAAAAAAAAAACTTGGCCATTGTGAAACTCACTTCATTTTTTGTTTGGGCTTCGAAATTTTTTGGCTCGTCTGCGATGTTAGCCTATTCCAAAAACAAACAAAAAATTGGCGCAAAGAATATGTATTACATTTGTTGCCAAAACAAGGCACTGATGAGGCCGCAGTCAACGTCAACGTCTGCCCTCAACCACACCTACCCAGTGATTTTTTTTTCTTGCTCTCCGAAACTGAAAACGTCCATGAAAGACTGGCGATGCGCTCTATGATTGAGGCGAGAAGAGAGATAGACAGAGAGAGAGAGAGAGAGGAGTGGAGATGCCAGCAAGAAGCAATATAAAAGTAAGTATAATATCTGACATCGAATATATCGAATAGATACTGATATATGTAGTTAATCAAGAAGGAAATAAATACATTCAATAAATACAATATTTAAGTTGTTGCTGCTGTTGCTTAGCAAATTGAATCGATTCCGATTGCAAGGCACGAACTACACTGTCGAGCATAGCAAATGTAGTATTTGTTGGCCAACGGGCCAATTAAGAGCTGCAACGGGCAACAAATCAGCTGTGCAACGGCGCAAGCATCGATGCACTTGTTTTCAAGATTAAAAGCTGAAAACTGTTGTGCTGGGCAGGCATAAGCCGTTTAGAGAATGCCACAAAACTGCTACCATATTACCCGATAGCGAAATGGTGCAAAGTTGTTTTTAAGCCTATGAGCTGTGGCCACTGCCGCCATGCCCCCATGCCCCATTCCCCATTCCCCATTCGCCATGCTCCATGCGCCCCTCGCCCATCCACTGCCCAAATTGGGTGCTACACGATTTGGCTGCTCCTTGCTGTGGCTGCTGGCTAAGCATCACTGAGCTGCGTCCAGTTCCTACGCAGCTGGACTTGCTGCAGTTGCAACTGCAACAAAAACAAAACGTTGAAACCACCAAACACTAAATGCTGTCAGCCCAACAGAGAAGCTACGATGGCCATGGATATATAGTATATATATATATATATATATGTATATATGTATGTATGCATGTATGTGTGTGTGTGTGTGTGTGTGTGAGAGTGCTTCTGCAACATTGTTGTTGGCATTGATGGCAACGTTGGAGCAGAGCAGCCGTTAGCACAACTGCTGCCAGCTGTTAAAGTTCACACACACACACAGACGCACAAATCCCGCACGTGTGTGTGTGTGGGCGTGTGTGCATGTGTGTGTGAATGCTCCTGTTCATTTGCGCATCTAATGAAGCTGAGCGCTGCAAATGTGCGTGGGCGGTTAACGACTGCGGCTGCTTCTGTGGCTGTGGCCGCCATCGCCTCGCCTCGCCTTGTCCCGCCTCGTCCCGCCGCTGCTGCTGCTGCTGCTGCAAAAAGTTAGCCAAGCGCAGAGCGACGCGACGCCGCCGTTGTCGAAACCCACGCCAAAAACAAACCGTTCCATTAGAGATGAGCTGATAAACATGCAGCCGCAACGAACAGGCGACAGAACCCAAAAAAAAAAAAAAAAGAGAAGAGAGAAGGAGAAAAAAGCAGTCAAAAAAATAAAAATAAAATGTTATAAAATTATTAACTCATTTACACACAACACTAAACAATGGGCGGATGGGCGTTTGGTCGGTTTGTAGCAAGACCAAACCCAAACACGCCCACGTCTCGTATTTAATTTAATTTTCATTATAGATAAACACTCGACAGAGAGTGAAACGAAAAAATATTATAGAACTTGAAACTGATTGAATCTTAATATAAATTTGATGTCTTTTTGATAGCAGCTAGATATGTTATATATAATATATGTGTATATATATATATATATGTATATCTGAAAAGTTGCTTAACATATGCGCTGCCTTTTAGCCAAATTGATGCGTTGCTTAGGGAGACAGCCAAAGAGACAGAGAATGTGAGAGAGAGAGAGAGATTGTAATTATGTTGAGTGTGTCACAGTTTAAAGTGAAATTCACGATTGTTGCATACTTTGTTCTACTTTTATTTTTATTTTTTATTTTTTATATTATTTTCTTTATTATTTTTTTGTTTCAAGCGCCTGCCGGGAGCTGCCATCACTTGTCGCCTGCCAGTGCGCTGAGTCGTACTGTCGACGGCGCACACACACACACACACACACACACACGCAGACTTACATGTGTAAATGTAAATGTTGCGTGTGGTATGTGTGGTGTGTGTGGGTGTGTGGGTGTGTGTGTGTGTTTAAGCAATTGTTGTTTTGTTGCTGGCAGTTTGCATGGTTTTTGTTTTCGTTGCTGTTTGTTGTTGTTGTTGTTGTTGTTGTTGTAGCATTTTGTGTTTTGGCGCCCTCTAAAGAAGAGCGCAAAAAACAACAACAACAACAACAGCAACAGCAAAAATCGTGCACAGTTTCTTGTTTTGGATGGGTGACCAGCGCAGCATTCGCTGGCAGCCGCGTGCGGTTGGACATACGACAACAACAGCATTCAAATTTGAGTATGCTGCACACGCACACACACACACACGCACACACACACACACGCACACACACACACACGCACAGACACTTGCACACACGTTGAGAGAAAGCTTTGGCACGCAAATACAATAACAAATTAGAGGCACAAAGGATTTAGCATGTGTCATGGCTAAGCTCTGCGGTTGAGCCTGCAGGCATGCAGCCACCAAAACCCACGCACGCACGCACCCACCTCAGCTCTTGCTCTCTCGCTCTCTCACTCTTTCACACTGTCTGTCTGTCTGTCTGTCTGTCTATCTCGCTCTAACCATTTGCCATTGCTGCTGTTGTTGTTTATGCGTGCAAATTGCGTTCCTGGGCCGGAACTGTGCAGCGCAGCGATGCGAAGCCTCTCTTCGTATTCAACTTAAAGCGAGCATTACCCGCTATTACCCCGTTACTTGCCGAGCGAAAAAACAGGCAATGGCCAAAAGAGTTACAACAGCAGCAGCAGCAGCAGCAGTGGCAGCAGCAGCAGCCCTACGTATATGCATGTGTATGTGTATGTGGATGTGGATGCCCCTTGGTCCTTTGGGCCATGTATGTGTGCGCTTTCGCGCAAATTTCCTAAGCTTCTTTAAGCGTAAAGTTACGAGCAGAGCGACAATAACAAAAGCAATAGCGATGACAGCGTCCAAGCACACACACACACACACACACACAGCTCGCACACACATACACACACTTTGAAAATTAAACGAAAGTCCAAGGTGGCAATGGCCGGAACGAACTGGCTTGCTACTCCAAGGATAATGCATACAAATACAAAATATATATACACACACACACACACACACATACAGTGGCACAAAGCTGTTGCAAAGCAATTCATTTGTCAAACTTTAAGGCAGTGTAATTACTCAACTATAAGGCCAGTTTACTGTTGCCACGGTCAAAGTTCATGTTAGTTGACCAAAAGTTAAATTGTAATCCGGTTTTGCCAAAAATCCATGTCAACGAAATTGTGTTACCTTCTGTTCTAGCCAAACGCAAACGTAATCCAACTAAATTTTGACCAAACTCCTGCACACACTCAAACCCAGTTGGAGTTTATTTTTGGACTGGCGCATGCACTGAGGCTGAGGTCAATAAATTTAAATGAGTTTGTGAGTTATTTAAATGCATTTGCATTTAAATTGCTGGCGTTCGTCGTAGCCGATGGCCACTGTACGCACATGTTGCGATGAAAACTATTTGTGCCTCAAGATAAAGTGTCCGACATTCTCTGGCAATTGAAGAGCTCAGCAGAGCTCAGAGTTGAGCAGAGTCAAGCAGAGCCGGACAGAGTCGACCCGAGCCAAGCCGAGCCAAGTCCGGCCGTACCGAGTGGAGGAGCACAGCCAGCGGTCTGTGCGTTGAAAAATTGCTTTGAATTAACGCCCAAGAAATTTATCATATAACTTTTGATCTATTGTAATTATTTAAGCCCCGGCATATTGCGCCAAAATTAATGGAAAGCCTTACGCATTAACGTTATTTGTTATATGTGGTGCATTTGTTTTGCGTTTCGATTTAATAAAATGTTTGCGTTTATTTAACATGCCCTGAAATCGCTGTAAATCGCTGGATAATCCGGGTATGCGAGCTATGTTATGCTGTACGTAACAAGCAGCGAGAGAATTTTTGATGCTTCCAATAAAACCATTTAAATCATTTGCATATTATATACGAAATCACCAGCAGCAGCAGCATTTGAAGTAGAAGCTGTAAGAGCGGCAATTCTATTAAGTAGCTCTCCCGGTGCTGGCTCTCCTTTGACCCATGCTCCCCTACAAACTTACTGAATAGAGGCATTGTGCAAAGGAAATTCAAAGCGCTCAAATGCCTTTGTGATATTTGTGAAGCCCGATAAGAGAGGAAACCCGCCAGTTGCACTTGTATCCAAGGAAAGTTTATTCTCTTTAAGAAACTTTGCTTTGACCGGCTGCATCGATCTAACTATTTATGGCTCTGGCTGTCCGTCTGTTTGTGGTGGTATATGCCTTTGTCTGAAATGTGCTAACTAGTATAATATACTATATACATATATCTTTATTAATAACCTAATTAATTTTAATTACAATACAATGAATTTGGTTTTTAAAGCATAAATGGAAGAGCATAATTCCTAAAAATCCTTAATTGACTGCAAGGATTTCTGTGATCGATTCCAAATGATTTTTTTTTTTTTTTATATATTTTCGTAATATAAATATATTGTTAATTTGTTTATTTTTTTATTTATTTATTTTTTTTATTTATTTATTTATTTTTTTTTTTTTTGCACTTGCATTACTAAAGTCTGCTGTTTTACATTGTTTAAAGGAGGATCTTAATTATTGATTATTATTATTATTATTATTCTTAAACATTAGCATAAATTAATGTTTAACAATTAAATATAATTAATAACAAAATAAATATGTTTATGTTTTATTAAAAGATTCTAAAGACTTTTGCTGATTTTTTCTATATTTAACTTACAAATTATGCATTTTATTCCATTTACTTAGTTCGTTTCACAAAAATTTATATAATATTTTAGGGTATTATCGTAAGTTGAATTATATTGATAATTTCACAAGCTTCCTTCTACATACATAATATAGCTTAAATTAAAACAGCCAAGTCAAATCCATGAATTCCTCTCACACTTCCTTGGCATATACAATATTGTAAAAGAAACAACAGAGAATCATAAAATATCAAAACTATTTCTGAGTTGCAAATTAAAAACTAAACATTGTATAGTTACACATTAATCTATAAGCTTTATTTGCACATATATTGTCAAAAAAAATATTAAAGGCTATAATTATATATAAGTAATTTATTTATAATTTATTAACGTGTTTATGTATTATTTTAAAATATTGATTGGCTCGTTTTCTATCATAGTGTTCCATTTATTTATTTCGTGAACCTATATATAGGGGAAATAAATATAAAAGCACTCAGAATTTGAATTTGAAATAAACTGTGAAAATTGCTTTTAATTTTTGCATTTTTATTATATGTATATATTTTATAGTTTGTGAAATGTTAATGTCAGATTTCATTAACAAGAGCTGCTCCTCCCTTACATCGTCATGCTATGCTATTAACAGTATTATGCACTGTTAATAACATAACCCCCACTCCAGTTCTCCAACTGGTTCGCAAACGGCGATTAGGATTTTCTTCTTACGTTCTTGTCTTTCGACACCAAACTAAAATATTCGACTGCGAAGACACAGCTTTAACCCAACAATAAAGTCGAGGAATTACAATCATCGGGCCTCCACTACAAACATGAAATAACATAAAAATGAATTGAATATTCTTAAAAAGCTTTTGCCATAAATTCATTATACAAAAGTTGTAGCTAAATGATTTTCAGATGAGATATTACTTATTTTTAATTTTATTTTATTAGTTTATTTTTGTTTTAATCAAAGACTTGCTTGCTTTAAGCAACATCATGGCAAGAACACCTTGTTGTGATGAGTATGAATATTTAATACAAAAATTGTACACCTACAAGCAGCTCCCACACATAAAGATATTATAAATAGAGCCAAAATTATTTCCCATTTCATTTCTCCCCCTTCAACTCAACTCAATAGGAATGAGGTAAGAGTCTGAGTTTACTTTAAGGTAGTTTGTGTTGTTTGAGGGAGAGCCACAAGGCTTGTGAAGCATTGCAAGCACTTTGTGCTATATTAAATCGGCTCTGCTTGCCTGCTGCTCCGTTCAATTCTGCGTAGCTCCACCATAACTGTTGTCGCAAAGGAGCTTATTAGATTCCAAGCTTGCTTCAATTCCATGGCATTGCTTTCATCAGATTGCCCATTCTGATGGAGTGGCCCATTGTTTCGCCTTGAGCTCGTCTCTGCTTCACATTCGAATATTGTATGGTGTCTATATGTATATATGAATCGTTTATATATATGTATACATATGTCTCTGTGTGTGAGCATATGTTTTGCATACGTAGTGCATATGCACACAATAAGCCGAGCATAATTCGAACAAATATATGTATTGAGGTCAAGTTTTAGGGTATTTTCAAGTCAGTCACTCCCGACATGTTTTTTTCCCCTATTTGTTTTAGTGCATAGCAGACGCATGAACACATTCGATAAATAAATTAAAATCACATATTGACGCATTGCCGCTTATCGATAGCCATAATTATCGATAGTGCCGGAAATTAATTGATTTTCGAGTCAATATATTAACTACTGCACACACATATGTACATATATGTATGTGCATATGTATTGGTATAATTGAGTATCGTGTGGCTGCTGCAGGTGGAGCATTGAGCGACTTGATTAATGGTTTGATTGACTGCTCGATTGATTGATTGAATAACTGAGCTGCACGCGCATTATGCGGCCAACAATTTACAGCTCGATCACGTTTCATACCATGCACCGGGAGAGCTGCCAATCCAACAGCCAACACTATCAGCCAGGACTTTAATCTAATAAGCAGCGCCAAGCTTGCCAAATGAGATGCTCCACAGAATGTACGTGTCGTGGAGTAGCCCCACTGCCCCACCTCACTCTTGCTCCACTGCTGTTCCCCTTTCCATTTTTTTTTTTTTCATAAGTGTTGCTGCAGGCAGCTTCTGTTTCTGTCAGTTTATTCTCTTTTTTTTTTTTTTGTTGCCCAGGCAGACCCGCTGAGCAGTCAGCGCCAGCGTTAAATGCAATAAATGGCGTAAAACTTTGCGGTTTCCGTGCCGACCTGCCGCCGCTTTAGCCATCAATATAGAGATGCCAGGCAGCAGCAGCAACGCCCAGCCAACCACCCAACCATCCAACCACACAAAACGCACGGCCAGCCCCACTGCATAAATCAACCTAAAATGTCAATGAGGGGACATTACATTATTGAGTTGGCGCTTGGCCGTTGACGGTTGAATAGCAGCCCGCATCCTGCTGCCTGCATCCTGCTACCTGCTGCCGCTGTCCCGCCCACGTCCGCCAGCTGCAGCTAGTGACTGCCTTTTGGTCCTGCGCTGACTTCCGCACCAGCTCCACCTTGCATCCCGTATTGCGGTGCCACTTCGGTTGTTGGCATTAGTTTGACATTTACTTTGGCACGTCGTTAGCTGAGTGCCATGTGCGAGTCATCAGGCTTTACCAGCCGCTAAAACCCACTGACAATGGGTATGAGTGAGTGTGACTCTGTGCGTGTGTTCGTGTGTGTGCGTTTGTGGCACATTAGAGTGCCTGCTCGGTAATTCAAATAGTTGAAATTGTTTAAGCTTGATTTAGGCGAGCACCACACACTTTGCCACACACACACACTTACTCCCACGCATACTTGCACATATATCAACACACACACACACACACACACTCGCATACCGCAAGCATATTTAGCTGCCCGTGGTGGCGTCAAGTTATTTGAAGCACTTTAGCCTGGTTTTGCATTTGAAGATGGCACAAGCTCACTGTGTTTGGTTTAGGTATGCGTCAAAGTTCTCAGCCAGTGATGGTGATGGGCTTAGCTCTCATAATGTTTTAGCGCCGTCAGACTCGAAGCACAACAAATTAAGCCTTTTAGCAAACACAAACAAAAGTCCAATTTGTTGCCAAGTTGTGATGCTGTCCAAAATACCAAAGCCGTTAACTGGCCAACGCCTTCAAAGATGCGCCCAACCGCGCATTCCACGCGCCTTTTAGCACGAGAATGCCCCCACCACCTCCTTACCCAGCCCAGTTCAGTCCAGTCAGCCAGTCAGCCAGCCAGCCAACCAGCTTGGTAAACTTTTCCAGAAGCCGTCATCTATGTACACTCCATATATATGTATATAATTCTATATATTGCTATATAACTACTCTATATATTTGTGTACATTTTACTTTTGGCCTACGCCACGCTCGTCGCTTGTTTTGTTTGACTTTGATAACAGGCGGGCGCTAGATTTCTGCTGATGTTGACGTTGATGAAATTTAACAAATTTGAAGCGTGGAAAAATTTTAGCTAACATTTGGCGACGTCATATCTTTTTTATTGCCCAGCCCACAGTAGCTGGCTAACAGCAGCGACAACTAAAATAGAATAAATTGAATGAATATGCATGGCAGGCGGGTGTGAAGGGCTGCATGATACTCTATCAAGGAGAGAAAAACAAAGAAAGAAAGATGTCAAGTGTGTGTTGGAGTGGGAAAATGGGGCAAAAGAGAGTGAGAGCGCGAACTGCAGCTGCTCTGTATGAGTCCTATGACAATGAGGTGTCAAGGACTCCATAATACTCTACTCAAACAAGTTTTAGCGAACAGAGAGAGAGAGAGAGAGAAAGAGAGAGGGGGAGAGCAACAGGTAGACAGGTCGAGCTAAAGCAAGATAAAAAACGACAGGCAGAGGAAGAAATCGACAGAGAGAGATAGAGAGAGAGAGAGAGAGAGAGAGAAGGAGAGAGAGAAAGCAACAGGTAGACAGGTCGAGGAAGAGCGACAGAGAGAGAGTCACTGAACTGCAGCTGCTGCGACTATAGAGCGTCAACGACTGCATAATACTCTATGATGTACTTAAAGCAGCTTCAACATAAATAGAGCGAGAGTAAAAGAGAGAGAAGAAGAGAGAGAGAGAGAGAGAGAGAGAGTGAGCAGCAGAGCTATTGCATAAATGTTTGGCCATACGGCGTTAAGGGCTGAGTCATAATTAAGCCTATTAAGAAAGAGATTAAGAGCTTGACTTAGCTGTAGCTCCGCTCTGACGCGCCTCTAATAGGCATTACCATATAATGTCTGGCACAGCTAAAGAAGACTTTTCTGATTACTGTGGCTGTCAGTTCGCTTCTTATTAGATATATGTATATGATGACATTATGATTACTTCAAATACTTTAACATTTTCAAATAGATAATAAAACTATACAAAAATGTACATACTTCAGTAATACTTGTTTTCTTCAAGATAGATATAAGAAAATGTTGCGAAAAAGATATTATATAATTATCTAATATTAATAGTTTTAGCAGACATATAAAAAAGAAAATATAGAGTTTTAATTTAATTATTTGTTAACTAATGTAATATAATATAATATATATATGTCCTAAGCTATAAATTTTTACAAATATATTTTTTCTTCTCTACACCCGCTCTCGGTCGAGCATTATGCAGTCGAGCATACAGCATGGCATCGTTTTTTAGAATATCGATTTCATTGTTGGCTTGTCAATGAAATTCATGAAATTCCAGCTGCAACACTAAGCAACATTTTTGTCAAGTGTATGGAATTTTGATATCTGCCTATATACACATAGCTATATACATGCTATATAATATATATACATATATATGCATCTGTATATATTTACGCCATCCTATTAACTGATTCAACTGTCAGCCTTATTAAATAAATAGCTCCACAACAAAATAAAATTGTAATGCCTCTTAGCGCCACTGTGCCGCGCTTGTGGATTGGACAGGGAAGCCGCACCAAGGAGCTTATGCAGCTCCATCTCTAATCCCAGGCACTTTAGGGAGCCTAGAAATGAGAGCGCTTGAAATTATTACAATTACTGCTCGCTAGACTAAATAGCCAAAAATCCAGTGGAGAATGAGGCTCGACTGTTTATCTGCTGCCTTCTGATCCCATCGTCTGCTGTCTTAAACAGTCTAAGATAATGCGAGCTCGCTGCTCATTCTGGCTGGCTCATTCAATTATTCAGGACTGTGTGTTTTCTCCGGCACTCTGGCAACAATGCAATCGAATCAGATTCTCAGACACCTACAGCCATATAATCAACTCAAAGCATATTTCAGAGCGAAAGCGTATAGCATTCCATTTATATTACTTTTTTTTTTTCTTTTCTTATTTTTTTTTTTTTTTTTTTTTGGCTTTTTTTCGCTTTTTTACAAGTTACTCGCATGGAAAACATTTGGAGCGCTTGTTCTGCTTGGCTCAACGGTTCTCACTTTGGACACATGTCAAGCAGTTGCATAAGAAAGCTTTTCAGAAAATGTCTCCCATTTTTTTTTTTTTTTTTGCTTGTGCCTTTTTCATTTAGCTTTCATCATTTTACGTTCCGGACATATTTCAAGCAAAGTTTTTGCGAATATCAATTTATGTTTGCTTTTTGCTTTCTTACGTTAACTTCTCCTATGGCTTCTTCCTCTGGACACCTTTCGAACCCATTCGCTTTCCCTTTTACGTGTGTGTGTGTGTGTGCTTTCCTAGAGCTGACAGCTGGCAGGAGAAATCATTTGCCAAAAAAAAAAGTAAGTTCTTTTGCTGCTTGCGACACTTTGACATCGGCTTGCATAACTTATCGCTCAGAGTCTCTGGGGAGCGACAACTAATAATAGCAGAATTCGCACCACTGTGCAGTGCTGATTAAACAAGGGCACACGAAGTGCAGAAATGGTGGTCCATTCAGTAATGCCATGTCCATGAGTAATCCCAAATGGTTTTACTGTGCGCTGGGAATCTGGGAACCTGTGCCATGTAATCACAGCAAATTAGTTCGCTGAGCGATTATTTGCGCTGAGCTTTCACTGCTGCTGCTGCTGCTGCTGCTGTTGACTGTTGGCAGTTGCCAGGTGCGACAGTTATGGACGCTCCCCCGCAATCAAAATGGCGCCAAAGGCAAGCCATGTCGTCATCCAATTTACGACAGTTTCGTGATCATTGCGCCCCAGCTAGTCAAGCCATGCGTGTGAACAGTCGCTGCCGGAGTGATCTTAGCTTTGCTTAGATTACGCTTATATGATTGGCAAATGCCGCGGGGGGAGCATTGGGGATTTGATATGGATAAGCAAACGTTGTAAACGTTGTCTGATTACCAACCTCTATTTCATTTTGTTTTTTTTTTTTGTTGAGCTGATTTAAGATACAAGATACGGCGTAAGTACGTTTTAGTCAACAAGAGACTGCAAGAGCATACGGAGCAAGTGCTTCCAGCTGAGAGTGGCAACAACACGCAGTGTATACACAAAATGATCAGGCTTGAGGAAGTGAAGGATGATGACATACCATCGAGCAAGCCAACTGCTCAGCCGGCAGACTTTGAGACGGCCATCGATGCTGCGGGTTTTGGCATATTTAACATCTTGCTGCTCGTGGTGGCTGTGTTTGCTGCAATGAGCACGGTCTATGAAACATCCACCATGTCATATATACTGCCCAGTGCTGAGTGCGATCTGCATTTGACGCTGATTGATAAGGGCGTACTGAATGCGGTCACCTATGCGGGCATGATATCATCGGCCATATTCTGGGGCTATGTGGCCGATACGAAGGGACGCAAGAAGCTGCTGGTCTACGGATATCTGGCAGACACGATTTGTGTGCTGGGCGGTGCCATTAGCCAGGATGTAGTGCAGCTCATGATCTTTAAGTATTTGGGCGGCTTCACGTAAGTTCCAACTAACTAAATACGCGCATATAGTATGTACGATGTACTTTGATGTACATCCCAAACCCAAACCTAGTATGAGCGGACCGTTTGCCGTACTGATGACATATCTGACGGAGCTGCATGGACGGCAGTATCGCCAGCGGATTATGATGCTGGTTGGCATTATGTTCAGCATAGGCACGCTCAGTTTGCCCGGACTGGCCATGAGCATCTTGCCCCAGACCTGGAACATACAAATACTGGGATTATCATGTAAGTGACCTTCGGAGTTCACCTTGCTCAGCTAACTAAGTGCAGCTGATAATAGTTACTTTTATCTGGGATAACAGAGCGCGTCACAGATAGCTTCAAATGCTTACGATTTGTTTGGATTATATTAGATATATTTATCGGTTTATGCTTGCTATAAAGGAACTAAATAGATTTATGGTTTGTCGGTTGACACTTCCTAGAAAGTAGCTATGCTAATTTATAGTTTATCGGTTTATATATCCTATAAAGTAGTTGTATAGATGTATAGCTTATTGTTTTACAGTTGCTATAAAGTAGTTATTTTCATATATCGTTTATAATTTTACTACGGCTATAAATTAGCTATCAAACTTGCAGTTTATGGATTTACACTTGCTATAAAGTTACTATACAGATTCACACCTTATCGACATAGCGAAGTTATAATGAATTTTAGGTTATCTGTGTACGCTTGCTATAAAGCTTATTTTTGTTTTCTATAAAATAATTATTTGCTATAAAGTAGTTTTGGATCATTTATTGGCTAACATTTGCTATAAAATTATATTTAAAAATTTAACGTTTATCGATTTAGACTTGCTATAAATAACATTAATGGTATAAAGCTTATTTTTGTTTTCTATAAAATAATTATTTGGTATAAAATAGTTTTTGATCGTTTATTGACTAACATTTGCTATAAAATAATTATATTTAAAACTTTAACGTTTATCGATTTAGACTTGCTATAAATAACAATAATGGGGCATAGCTTTTTGATCTACACTTGCTATAATCATTTATAGCATATCAGTATACAAATTTATAGCAAGTGAATTCGTTGATTAATCGATTTGTACTCTATAATAGCTATATAAAATTGATCGATTCTCGATTTTGAATTGCTATAAAGTAGCTATAATGATTTATAGTTTATTTGTATATGTACATATATATTTTTGAGTTAGGTGAAAAGAAGCCTTTGAGCTATAAAGAAAGAAATCTACTTATGAATCCTATAAATTAGCTAAAATATTTTATAGTTAATATGCTTAAGCTTGCTATGAAGTAGCTATAAATATATATTTATATCAAGATTTTTGAAACAACAAGACATTTGAATAATTAGCCAAAGTGCTAAGCCTAAGTAGATGCATAATCAAGGAAATCCAAAATGATTTACCAACTTAAATATGCGACTTAATTAATTAAGTAACTAACTAACTCATGCACTTAGCTAATCATATAAGCAAATAAATATATATGCTACATAATTAGGTAAGGCTATCATCATACTCAGCTCAAGAAATTATCTCAATTGATTCAATTAACTGTCGACATCATCTTATTGACAACTTAAAATATAATTAAGAGTCGTTTAATCTGAATTTGAGAAGCTTGACTAGCTGAGAATCTGCATGATTCATGTTGAATAAGCAACAACAATTTAACTTAAATTCTGGTCTAGGTCAAGGCCCTGCTCTTAAATAGTACAACTGTCAGAGTCTGCATACATAATTATACTTGATTATAAACATATTTCGCATGCTGATTGAGTTAAACAATTATGGGAAAGTTTTCTTTGGTCTCCGCTTGCAGTGCATGCCTGGCAGGTTTTTGTGGCCATTAGCGCTGTGCCGAGCATCTTGAGTTTTGCCCTCTTTCCCTTCTTTCCGGAGAGTCCCAAATTTCTGATGTCGCGCGGACGCAACAAGGAGGCGCTGGAGGCGTTCAGGTTCATCTATGCGCTGAACAAACGTCAGCCGCGCTCCGCATATCCAGTGAGTGAGAAATTAATGAAAAATTGGAAACTAATTTGCATAGCTGAGCTGACTTGGTTTCTTTGCACAAACTCTCAGATCAAAGAGCTTGCCAATGAGCTGGCGCCAAAGTCCGATGCACAGCAGCTGGAGCAGACATCTGGCAATGGCAAGCCAGCTGTCGATAAGGCGCTGCCCAAGGATGCGGACATCGAGCTGGCCAGCAAGCCAAAGAGTTCACTGCACCGGGGTTTGCTCCAGCTGCGCCCGCTCTTCGTCAAACCGTATTTGGGGCTTTCGCTTCTGGTCTACCTGCTCAACTTTTGCACGCTGCTGGGGTAAGTCCGAGCTGTGTAGGTAGCACACGAGCTATATAGCTAAATTTCCATTTCCATTTCCATTTCCATTTCCATTCCATTGGCAGGCAAAACACGATGCGTCTTTGGCTGCCGCAGCTGTTCGCTTCCATCAAGGAGTACGAGCAACTGGCCAGCAGCCAGGACCAGGCCGGCGGCGGCACAAGCATCTGCAACATAGTCGAATACAGCGTGAATCGCACACAGAGGCAACTGGAGGCAGCCGCCATGGGCGGCGATGGATCCCTGGTCGAGTGCACGGTGAATGTGAGCGCCGCCAGTTACACGAACAACTTGATTGTGGCCTCCGCTGGCCTCGTCTCCTATACGCTGGCCGGTGTCCTGGTCAATCTGGTGGGCGTCAAGCGGATTATGTGTTAGTATTAATCAACTCAAAAACTTTGGCTAGAGTTCGCTTCTGAATTATGCTCGTTTCATTTGATTGATAGGTATGTGTCTGTTTGCCGCCGGCTCCTGTGCCCTGGGCATGTACTGGTCGAGCTCATCCACCACGACCGTGGCGCTGGCCTCCATTTTCGTTTCCATGGGCAGTATATCGGGCACATCACTCATCAGCGCCTCGCTCAGCATGTTTCCCACCGCACTTCGGTAGGTCTACTACGAACAACCAACTCACCCAACTTGCCTACCACTCTACCCTACTCTACTCTACTCTAATCACTACTAATCGCACCTGACATTGTATTACCCCCGACAGCACCATGATCGTCTCGCTGAGCATGATGGTCGGACGCATGGGCTCGCTGCTGGGCAACATCTTCTTTCCGGCACTCATGACCACTGGCTGTCTGCCGCCCTTCCTCATGGTCAGCTGTTTTATGTTCAGTGAGTTGCTGCTTGGTGCTTCACCCTTTTTTCCCTTTCATTTATTATTAATTATTTTTATTTCTCTACAGCCGGCTGCCTGTTGGCCTCATTTCTGCCCGTGAAAAACAAAGCTGTACTGAAGTAGCTCAATTTCCATATTCATGAATCCATTTACCCCCCAATCAACTTTTCACAGATTGCTTTTTATATATATGTATATATATATATATATATAGCCGCTAGCTCTAGTTAGACTTAAGTTGTGTATTTTATGTTTTTTTTTTGTTTTTTGTTTTTTTTTTTTCGTTTGTTTGTTTATTCTGCTGTTATTAAAATTTAATTTATTACAAAATGAGTGCTGCAACGGCATCTAGGAAGTTTGTTCTTGACACTCCTTAATTGCACTCACTTATTAATTCCTGTTCTGCTACGCATACATTAGTCCTCACTGGCAGCAAACCAAGAGATTGCTAAAACAAAAACAATAAAATACAACAAGAATAAAGCAAAACGTCAAGTTCATGAATTCAATTTACGATTTTGATTTGCTTTCGGTTTGCCTGTCTCTTGGTTAGACACTGATGCAACTCAAGTGCTCTGATGGATGATGGATGGAAAGGAATGGGATGGAATGGGATGGGAATACCATGTTGATGTTAACGACTTCTACAATGAGAGTTATAACAAAATTTTATAATTAAGCAGATTGGAAATGCGAAGGAAAACATATTGTGAATGAATGTGTAGAAGATAAATCTAGTGGGAATGTTTGAGAGAAAGAGAAAGAGTGAGAGAGAGTTACAAAAAATTATATTATTAAGAAGCTTTGAAATGTTTGTGCTTCAAAACATATTTTAAATAAATGTAAATAAGATTCTATTGCTGTTAATAAGGAAGAAATATTTTTTTGCCATTATACAATGAAAGCTACAAGAAATTAAATAATTAAGCAGATTTGAAATGTAAAGGAAAACAGATTTCGAAGAAATATTAAATGTTTGAGAGAGAGAGAGAGAGAGAGAGAGAGAGAGAGAGAGAGAGAGAGAGAGAGAGAGAGAGAGAAAGAGAGAGAGAGAGAGAGAGAGAGAGAGAGAGAGAGAGAGAGGAAGGGATAGAGTTACAAGAAATTATATCATACATATATTTCTCATGAATAAGAATCTATTGGTTTGATTAGGAAGAAATGTTTGAGCGAGCCACAGAGAGAGAGAGAGAGAGAGAGAGAGAGAGAGAGAGAGAGAGAGAGAGAGAGAGAGAGGGAATTATAAGAAATGTTATTACTAAACATATTTGAACGCAGGCATTTTTTTGGTATTATGTGCAGCATATTTGTATGCTCGGAACCCATCAAAAAAGTGTAGGGTAAAGCTAACTTTGCTGAAAGGTATTTAAACTATCGCAAAAGGCGTGGAAGACTCCCTAAAATATATGTATATGCTGCTGGTCAGAATCAATGCATAGAGTCAGTCTATCCGTCCGTATATTCATATGTACAAACTCATCAATCTTGAAACCCGTAAAAGTTGCAGATTTGTGATTTTTTACACAAACTTTGAATTTAGTTAAAGTAATCGAAAAAGAGATAATCTGACAATTTAGTTATTTAATAGGAACTTAGGCATCTAATTTGCACTCTTGAAGATCGATTGATCAATGATTTAAGGGAAATGACTGACGCATCTTTACATGCTCATATACCTCATGTACTTTAAGATTTATTTTGAGCAATCAAAAGTGCATCAGGCCTTGGCAAATTTGTTGTTATTGTTCTTGGATTGCTATTCATTCAAGTTAAGCAAACAAACAGCATAATTACTGCTACCAAGAGAGCTCCTGCTCACTGCAGACATTCGTACACTTCGAACCCGCATGCTCTATCTGAGTGACTAGGTGTCTGGGGGTCATTTATACAGCTGAGCTGAGGAGACGAACTGAGCTGCACCAGTTCATTAAAATTTATGAAATGCTCAAAAAGAGACGAGTATAAAAACTGCTGGCATTTGGCATGGCTTGCCCAGGTAGTTAACTAGTTAGCGAATGGAATATTTAGAGTGGGAACAGCAGGGAGGATTCACTCTCCTGCCCATGCCCATGCCCATGCCCATGCAGCAACTATCATAATAAGTGCTGTGATAATTTGCAACAGTTCTTATCGCAATCACTTGTCTCCCTCTCTCTCTCTCTCTCTCTCTCTCTCTCTCTCTCTTACACGGGCTGCCTCTCTGTATGTATATTTTTCTTTCGTTAGCTTGAGCACGCTCTTGGCGGCTCTGGGTGATATATGAGCCGATTCCAGGCAGCCACCAGCGCTAGCTAAATGGAAATGTTAATTATCTGACAACGGAAACGCTTAAAGTTAATGTGAGCCGGCAGCAGACAGACATAGAAGGCAAACAGCAGGCATTTAGGAGGCCGGTTTCTCACTCACTCACTCACTCTCCCTCTCTCTACCTCTGTCTAGGGTGCAGCTTAGACTGAACGGGAACGGAACGGGTTGAGCGTGTGCCAAAGTGGTGATGGCAGTGGCGACAGCTGGGAACATGATTTCACAAATCTTTGAAATCGGAGAAGCCGCAAAAAGTTTTAATTAAAAAACTTGTCGCTTGACTTGCTAAATGGGGCCATGGTCAGAAGGGTCTTAGTACCTACCTACCTACCGTCCCCAGCCGCTAGACCCTGACTGCACGAATCTGATCCACTTCCAATTTAGTCTCTAGCTGTGGCAGCAATAGAATCTCTGAGTGAATGGCAATGGCAATGCATCGCCTCAACAGGTTACACACGAGCGCAATTTACGTCACGTTCGGCAGTCAGCTTAATCTTATCAGTCATAGAGCAAGACGCAAGCCGGGAGCATAAATACATGCCGAACAGTGCATGGCATACACAGTCGAACAAGATGAGCCTCAGCGACAAGGTGGTAATTGTGACGGGGGCAAGCAGCGGCATTGGCGCTGCCATCGCCCAGGTAATGGCCCGTGAGGGAGCGCATTTGTCGCTGGTCGGACGCAACGTTAGTAATTTGGAGGCGACGCAAACGAAACTCCGGCAGCTCTATAAAGGCGTCCAGACACTCAATGTGGTGGCCGATGTGACCAAAGATGCGAATGCAATAATACAACAGACTTTGGACAAATACGGACGGATCGATGTGCTGGTGAATAATGCTGGCATTTTGGGTAACGGGCCGCTCATCGATCTGGACATGGATGAATTCGATGCGGTGCTCAATACAAATTTGCGCGCCGTAGTGGTACTCACCAAGGCAGCTGTGCCCCATCTGCTAAAGACCAAAGGCGCTGTGGTCAACATTAGCAGCTGCGCTGGCATCTGTCACTTCCCCGGCGCTCTGTCCTATGGCATATCGAAGGCGGCACTGGATCAATTCACGAAAATCGTCTCGCTGGAACTGGCGCCACAGGGTGTCCGTGTGAACTCGGTGAATCCGGGCTTTGTGGTCACCAACATACACAGCCGCATTGGCATTGTGGACGAGGCATACAAATCGCTGCACGAACGTGCCATCAACTCCCATCCCATGGGCCGTGTCGGCGATGTGTTTGAGGTGGCCGAGGCCGCTGCGTTCCTGGCCAGCTCCAAGGCCAGTTTCACCACCGGCGCCCTGCTGCCCGTCGATGGGGGCAAAAATAATTTTACGCCACGCTAAATGACACAAAGTATTCCCAGTTAACCATACATATAAATGTTTCATTTACTTTTTCATTATTATTATTATTTGTTTTTTTTTTTTTTTTTTTTTTTTTTGTCGTTAAGTAAAATAAATACATAAATGAAATAAATGAATTCGGTTTCACTCAATGCATGCCTTCAGCCCCAACGACCCCAAAATGACCGCCAATCAGTTTGTCATCCGCACTCGACTCGACAGGCTAATCAGCTCATCGCGAGCAGCGACAGAACATTTCTGATAGCGGAGTAACTATATGTATATGATATATAGTAATACCCCCTACACAATCGGATGATATGTAGACGAGGCAGGCAGAAGAATTTATATCAATTCTTATCTTGAAAGTGTTCCTCTTAATCTAAAGTCCGCGCCAATCGGGTATATTGGGTAATTTTGCTGTTGAAGGGGAAAAAGGGGTCAAGTCGGGCATTGTTCCCCTTACGAAATAGGTGAATAGCGCTTGACTTTGGGACAACTTTGGGAAATTTCAATGAAAAAAGTATAGATTAAAACGCATATAAGCTGCATACAGAGCTTTGGTTGTGAAATTAACTAAGGTATGGAAATTTGTTAAAGTTTAGGCAAGCTACATTAAAAATTTAAATTAATTAAGGACAAAGAATGTTAATAGTAAAAAGCATTGCTTTCTTTCTATTTAAAGGTTTTTTTAATAATTATTATTTATTTCATTTTCTGTTGCTTTCTTTTGAAAAGTTTTATTTCAGTATTTTTTTTTTTATTATTTTGTATTTTTTATTATTATTATTTATTTTAATTTGCATGACGATCGTCCTCATATAAAGAAAGTTCAGCAGTCAAAAGATTATTATCAATATAGATACTATATATATATTTTTTTTTATATGACAATAGTCCTTCCTGGAAAGAAAAATCAACAGTCAAGAGTTTATTTCCAATGATTTTTATTTTTAATTTTAACTTTTATTTTTATTTTACATGGTGCTATAATCAATTTTTTTTTTACTTTTTTTATTTTATAACCCTTAAATTTTCCTTACACTTTTCTACCTTCAACTTACTGAAAATGGGAAATCACTGGGATAGGAATAAATATAAACTCGAAACTTTGAGCACATTGAAAAAATGTCTTGTTCAAAACACAACAAAATCTTTAAGACTTTTATAAAAATTGGGATAATTTAGCAAGTTCAATTTACACTAAAACTTATAAGTCTAGCCAAGTTGAGTTTCCAATTCAAAGCTTTAAGCTCGTTATTTTGGCGTCCTATTAGATATCCTGCTAGTAAGCTTGCAAGCTAAAAAATATAATAAACTAGTGAATTATAGAGCTTAAAGCATTTTAGCGTACTTGAGTTAGCTTTCGTTTCATTTGCAACCCCTAAATGCGCCATGCTTAAAGCGTCAGGTGGACTCATTGATAAAAGCTCTGAATGGAAAATGAAAATGGACTCGAGTGTCAGTGTGTGAGAAGCAGTCGCAACGTCCGCTTCGTGACTACCAATAGGCAAAAAAAAAAAAAAAAAAAAAAAAAACAGCCCGAGTGCCTGAGTGCCTGACTGTGTCTGCCTTCTGGCTTTGCCAACTGTCGAGGCTCAACCACCCGCACACACGTAGACACAAATGCCAGCGGATTGGCCAGCTGTTAGCAGAGCAAGCGAATGATTGATTTTTCGCATCAGCAACTCGATCAAAGCAGAAAGTGTGGCATTGGTAAAAGTGGCAACTGCGCTGGCCCAGCCACACATATGGATATGAATGCCACGCTGGCCGAAGGTCAGCAGCCAGCGAGCAGCAACAGCAACAGCAACAGCAGCAGCAGCAGCACTGCCAGCTGTGAGAGTCTACAGCAGTTGGCAGCAAAGGTGATAATAACAGGAACAACTGCAACAACAACTGTCAATGAGGACGTGGAGAGCGTTGAGAGTCCAGCATATCCAGAGCCTGATCAGGAGGCAGACACATTTGCCGAGGACGAGGCGCAGCCATTGAGCGAGCGCTGGTCGCCATTGGGCGCAAATTATGATGATGCCAACAGCGCCAGCTCCGAGCTGATAACAAGCGGCGAGTGTGAACTGAAAACAACTATGCTCAATGAGGAGCTAGAGAAGCAGCCATCGCCAGCAACGGTGGCGGTGGACGAGGAAAGCGCCAGCGAGTTGGCACGTTTGCGCAGCATTGAGGAAGAGCAGGAGGTGTTGACTAGCTCACTGTTGGCATTAACCTCGCAGTTTGCGCACGTCCAGCTGCGCGTGCGACAGATTGTGGAGGCGCCCGTAGATGAGCGGGATCAGCTGCTGCGGGATCTGGAGGATTTTGCCTTTCAGGGCATACCGGAGGTCTCCCGTGAGCCAGATAACACTGACAACGACAATGATGAAACGTCGACGGCGGCTCCGCCCGATGGCCAGTTAATCGAGCAGCTGAAGTCGCAGCTAACGGAACTGGAGCAGTTGGCCTATGATTCAGGTACGCCCGGTGTGTTGCCGCAGCATGTGCTGCTCGAGAAGCAGAAATTCATTCTGGACGAGCTGCGCACGAAGCTTAATCTGCAAGTGGAGCAACATCAACTGCCCGCTCTCAGCACCGAGCAGCTGCGCCATCAGGTGGACAATGCCATCGGCGAGTTTGTGGGTCCACTCAAAATGAAGGAGCAGCTGGTGGCACAGCTGAAGACCCAAATCACCGATCTGGAGCGGTTTATAGCATTTCTGCAGTGCGATACAGCCGGTGGCAGTGGCGGCACCACCACCTCCAGCGACAAGTTGAAGCTCCTGACTGGTGCCTACAACAGCTATGCCGCGAAGCAGACAGCAAAGCAGACGCCCGGCTCGCTGCCTGTGGTGCCAACCACATCGACAACAACAACAGCAAGTGTCAGTGGCAATAATAGTGCCACAGCAACGGCATCATCATCATCCAACTCTACGGAATATGGATCACAACGCGAAAGCCTGCACAGCAAGGCGCATGGACTGCTCGATAAGGCATCGCTACTGATGCAGATGTTTGCCACCACGCACTTTGCCAAACGTCAGTCGGACTTTCAGCAAAACTCTCTAAAGAAGACGCACAAGGGCAACCATTGGGGGTGAGTGCTAAGCAGTAGAAAATAATACTTTCAAAATAAACAAAACAGATGGAATGTAGTCATGAAAAGAATCGGAATATCCGTTAACTTTTCGTGCCACTGTGGCAACGCCAATGTGCAATCGATACGCAAAGAGCGTCGATTCATGTTGCCGTTTTGAGTAATGATCCGTTAGAAGAGAATCGAAGAGTGGCAGCCCTATGAGATCAAACTAAAATATTCATATTTAAATGTATTCTTTTCAATGAAAGCAATTAATTTGAAGCATATATTAATTTTTAAAGGGATCTGCGCGCACAGCTGGAAGTCGACATTCAGGAGGTGGCAGCATTGGCAGCCACTCTAAGCTGCGACCGCGAGAAATTGGCCAATATCAAACGTGCTCTGCGTCAGCAACGGGAACAGCAGGCAACCAATGTTAGCAAGCCAAGCGTCTCGGTTGATGCACAGAATGGGGCATTAACCACATTGCCGCCACGATGCAGGCGTGCAGCTGTCAACACCGCCGGCCACGAACTGACGCCCTATGCCGCAAGCGCAGCTACAGCTTCATCCGATTCGGATGAGGACATGTACGAGCGGTACGATTGGGACACGGACAAGTCCCTGGGGCGTCGTATTGTGCATATGCGTGGCGATTCCATAGCCACCATTGGCCGCGAGCTGACCAATGTGGTGCGCAAGAACTTTGCACGTACATTGCAGCAGCTCATCCAGCACGGTCTACGCCTGCCAGCCGAATCGGCGGCATCCAGTCTAATGGTGCCCTTCATGCGTTGCCTGCAGCCGGGCGCACAGCGTGTGGCGGCGGGTGCGGCAACAGAGATGCAATTCCTTGGCATTGGTCGTGGCATGCACGCCTGGGAACTGATACTCGAGTACTACAATCTGAAGCACGGCGAGGAGTACAACAATACGCCGGCCAGGAAGCTATCGCAAAGCTTCCAATTGGACATTGTGGACGGGCATGCGGTGACAGCCAAACAGAGTCTGCTGAGCGCCATCGGCATGATCCTGGCCATGCATCGACCCTACAAGCGCAGCTACAATGCCCACTTCAAGGCTCTCATCTGTGCCGGACTCAAGTGAGTTGTTCATTCGGTTTCTTAGCAGAGGGCTTTTGGGTCCTTTTACCCTGATTAATATAGGTTAACATTTAAGCTTTACTATACGTATATTTTTATTATATTATTATTATATTTTTGTATATTTTTAAAATCTCGAATCAATCTGGATACAGGGTATTTCCTGGTCGGATACACCGACTAGAGTTTTGTTAACTTATTTTAATTATCATTCATCTTCCGCTTGCAGCGCACATCTCTTGGTGGAGTGGCTTAATCTGATACTCAGCTGCAACGAGCTCATCGATACATACTACACGTCCAACAGCTATGTGGCATGCACGGGCTTCCGCGACTCGTTGCGCTCCATTGATGCACTGTCAAAGTTTGACTTCGATTTGCCAGTGGATCTGGCCATACGGCATTTCCGCAATATCTAAGCTGAATCGATCGAAAGACATCCAATTTTTGTTCTATCCTTTATAACTAGTCCAAATTCATAATTCTAAATGTATAAATACGTGTATATAACTTTAGATATGTCCAATTAACTAAATACCTACTAAATACAATTACTAAACCTAACAATGGCTAGAATTCGTTTGTGTAGAACTGATGGATGCACTGGCTCAGCTTTTCGCCCAGTGGCCGCTGCAGCGGACCGCAGCAGAGTCCCGCCAGTAGTTGACGTGCTTCGGCCTCGCTTTGGCACGCCGCATAGGCATCCAGCAGCAGACGAGGCGTCGCATAGCGCTCCACAATGGCGAGGGCACGGTCCAGGGAAAGAGAGTGTAGCTGCAGCAGCTGCTGGACGAACACTTCGCGTACCGTTAACTGGGCATTGCGTGCCGAATCCTCGTAGAGCGAACGAAACTTGAGCAGGCCCACCTTGCCACCACAACTGTTGGTCTGTGCTGTGGCCAGCTGCGCCTTGTCGACGCTGTACAACGACCTGGAGGCGCCCACATAGAGCTGCTTCAAGGCGCCGCCAACGCCGCTCAGATAGCACATGGAGCGATAGTGATTATCGCAGCGCACCACCTGAATGCCAGCGGACTGGACACGAGCATTGACAAGCGCCTGCTGCAGTGACTCCAGTGGCAGGCCTAGCTGCTCATTGTCGCCATAGTCCTCGATCAGGTAGATGATGTGCGGCAGTCCGCACTGGTGCAGGCGATGTTTCTGCTCGTGGAAGCGACCGTCACGTATGCTGCTCGCCAGATCATCCATGCGCTTGCGCTCTACTATGTAAGGCAGCACCAGCTCATTGCCGGCAGCGTCACGCGCTATCCACAGAAAGTCGCCGACAGTTAGACGCCGCACTTCGTGCTCCACGTTCAGAGTTTGCAGATAGCTGCGTGTCTGATCTAGCGTTCGCTTATTCTTGCCGCTTGTCTCCTGTGTGTCCACAAGCAACACAATGCGATAGCTGCCCGCAGGCATGTTTACCGCACGCTCCCGTTCCTCGGCTGCCGCTAGCTCTTGTTGCGCTTTCTTAGTCAACTTCTTGGGCTTCTGCAGCTGCTGTTGCTTTTGTTTCCGCTGCACCACTTTGACCACCTGTTGCACCTGCTCCTGATATTGCGTGCTATTGAACGCCGCAATACTGGACATTTTCACCTTGGCCTGGCTGGCCAGCAGCCTATGCTGACGGAGTTCATCATCGATCAGCTGACATAGCGTAGTGCCAAAGCCACGCAGCACGGCGCATTCGCGGCCACTATACAAAGGCAGCGGATAGTTACGCAGGGCTTGCAACGCCTGCCGCAACTTGTGCTGCGATTTGCGATTGCGTTGCTCGGCGTCATGCAGCCAACGCTCCAGCCATCGCGTAAACAGTGGATTCGGCTGCTGCAACTTAATTTCCAGGCGTATTTCCATAACCGCGCCAAACTACAAATTGGGGCTGCCACCTAGCTGAATATCTGTACACTATTGTGTGAATGTCACATACACATGGTGAATATCTACTCATTTTTATTTAACACAATAAATAATACATACATGAATAAACAAAGAATATTAGAGTCTTAATGTTTTTGTTTATATTTGTCTAATTACAATATCTTTCATTTAAAATAACAATTAAATTTCTTTTTGTTAGCGCCATCTATTGTCGATTCCCAAATTTTGAGTACCATATATTTGAAAAAATTTTATCTGGCCACATGCGCATGTGCATAGGCCCGCACTATGCCGCCATCTATTATGAATTGTGAAAGCCAAGCTACCATACTGTTATAAGTAGTCTGAGCTAGCGTTGCCAATAATTAGATGAATACGTCGCGCTGTGAGTGTCCAATTCTTAAACGTGCAACTTTGTTTTGCGGCAATTTGCATCAAGTATGACCAGTAAACCATCCAGCAGCACGAGCAGCAATGCTAACGTAGGCATCAATGACATCAACCTACAGGCGCTATCACTCAGCGAAGGCATTCGTGATTCGCCTATCTGCATCATTGTGCTTGGCATGGCCGGCTCAGGCAAAACAACTTTCACGCGGAGCCTCATAGAGCACGCTCAGACGCAGTTTAATCCGTATGTCGTCAACTTGGATCCCGCCTGCCGTGAGGTGCCCTATGCTGCGCATATCGACATACGCGACACGGTGAACTACAGAGAGGTAATGAAGCAGTATCAGCTAGGCCCCAACGGCGGAATTGTCACGGCGCTCAACATGTTCACCACAAAGATGCCCAAATTTGCGGAGCTAGTGCGACGAGCCGGTGAGCGTGGTCACAAGTGGTGCATCATCGATACGCCAGGCCAAATTGAGGTGTTCACCTGGTCGGCATCTGGCAGCATCATTACCGAAGGTCTGGCCACCATGTTTCCCACGATCGTTGTCTATGTCATGGACGTTGTGCGTTCCAGTTGCCCCACCACATTCATGTCCAACATGTTGTATGCCTGTTCCATACTCTACAAAACACGATTGCCCTTTTTGATTGCGATCAACAAGGTGAGCTTCAAATTTAATGCTTAAAGAGATTTCAAATATTTTTGATATTGTTTTATTGAACAGATCGATCTGAAGGATTGTAGCTTTGTGCACGAATGGATGACCGATTTTGAGGTGTTCCAGGATGCGCTGGAAGAGGAGCACAGCTATATCAACAATCTGACGCGCACCATGTCCCTCACACTCGACACATTTTACGAGAATCTAATCACATGCGGCGTCTCTGCCAAGACGGGCATTGGCTTTGCAGCTTTAATCAAGCATATACTCGACTGTGTCACCGAATACGAACGCGACTACAAGCCAGTGTATGAGAAGATGCGGCTACAGCGCCTGGCCGAGCAACAGGCACCAGAGCCAGCCGACAACGTCGAAGAGGCCGGCATAGCTGTGTCCATGGGCCTCGACATAAGTGTTAGTTGCTCTTCAGCATTTCCGGATTATCATGAGTTTAGCTAATTCTAGTTTCTTTCCGCTTGCAGGATCCAAAGACCAATTCAGAGAATAGTGTATATCTTATGGCGCCAAGCCTGGTGCCGGTGCAAATGGATGATAATGAGGAGCAGGAAACCGATGCCCACACCACAACAGAAGAACAAAACTTTCAAAGTTTCGTTCAAAATCATTTGACGGCGCAGCAAAATAAACGCGACAAACAGCAGCGCGAGCAACAGGAGCAGAATTCTTGAAAGTGATAAACCATATACATATATTATTCGTTAATAATCAATATACCTAAGCTGAAAGTATCGAAGGTATATAGCTCTATAAATAAATGTACATTAATATATAAATGAAACGTTTCTTGTATGTATTATATGCAGTTAGTTTGCTCTTTATTATTATTCACTTTAACAAGCAAAAACATTCAATATAGTGTTTGTGTTTCTTTTTCATGTATGTATTTATTATATATATATATACATATATGTATATATATATAATATGTATTTGTGTGTGTTGTATGCTCGCATTGTTCTCTTGGTATATGGACTGTTTAGCATTTGCAAATTATAACAATTACAGTGATATATGCTGGATATATATAGATATATCCATGTTTGGAATCTTTAATTTGATTTATTCAATAATACATATACATGAATATATATGTATATATATATATATATGTGTGTGCCGGTGTATATGTAAATGCAAGCCATTGTGCTTAAAGTTTGCTTATATATATATATATATATATATATATATATATATTATATCATATACTATATGTATGTATATATAGTATATAATATATTCAATTGTAACGCCCAGCTCGCAATTTTTGTTTTATATATACATATACATATATATATATATATATATATATATATATATATATATATATATATATATATATATATATATATATATATACATATGTATGTATATATTATGCTTACAAAAATACAGATCATCTCAAATTACAATTACAACTCTCAATGATTTACACAGTTATATAGATCGACATACAGTTACATACATGTTACATACAGTTACATACATACATATTCATAAACATATATAGTGTATACAGTGTACATAGTATTACTTTTCATTTCATTTGTATTTCCTCATATTCCTATCAATCGAACTATGATCTACACACATATAGATCTCGATATACATATATATAGTATATATATATGCCATTATATGAGCTCTTCAATATCTAACTCTATGCAATTTCCGCTCCGATCCGAGAAGAAACTTTTAATACTTGATTTATGTATATGCTTGCTGCATTTTTCAATTTGTGCTTCACAGAGAAACTAGAGTTCCTCCAGGCTAGACTTAAATGATTGCATAAGTACATACATACAGAAGTGCGTTAGGGGTGCGTGGCATAGTATCGATCAGTAAGCTGTCAAGTTTGCCGATCGCGATCGATCCCAGATCCAGTTAAATGCAGTTTAAGCTTAATATTTGTGCTAGAAATCATACATACATATCTGTATATATATATATTGTATATAAATCAAAGAAATTATGCTCAAAATGGAAGGAATTCGGTGCTTAACAAAAGTAAATAAATTAAAAATAAATAAAAATAAAATTGTATTTGTTAACAGCTCTTATTTAAAGAATCCTTAAACAGTCTTCTAGGTTTTTGTTTATCTGTTGTTTTTTTTTTTACATTTTCTTTTTTTTTTTGTTTACTTTGGAAACATAACAATGAAAATTGCTTGAGTGTCATTGTTTTTTTTTTTTTTTTCAACTTTTCATTTTATTATGCATTTGCTTATTTTTCGTTTTTTTTTTTTTTTTTTTTTTTTTTTTTTTTTTTTGCATAGCTTAGCTTGGACAGTATTAAATTTTTACTTTTTTTTTTTAAGTTAGGTTCTTAACGTATATATATATATATATATATATATAACAAATACAAGTAAACAAATATATGCACGCATTGAAAATACAATTAAATATGTTTCAAGATCTGGAAAGTAATAATAATATTTATATATGTATATGTATAAAGTTATATATATATATATATATATATATATATGTATATATAAAGCAAAAGTTTTGTGCACATATTTGATTATTTGTCGAATTAATATTTGATTAAATTACGCTTTAATATATTCATTCATTACTTTAGTTGTTTCAAGCTTCTCTTGTTTTTGGTTTTTGATCAAAATTTTGTTTATCTATATAATGCCTGTATATCTTCTTTTGTATATATGTATATATATCTCATAAAAATATGTAAATACATATCTGAAAGGAAAAAAAAAAAATATAATAAATAATAATAAAACATCAAAAAGCGAAAAAAGTGGGACACACGCACGACTAAAGTTTATGTTTCTGTTTTTTGTTCTTCTTGTTGTTTTTTTTTTTTATTTTTTTTATTTTATATACATCGAAATTAATCATCGTCGGACAGATTTGTTGTTGTGAGCAGTGTGGCATTATCCTCGGCGCCCTGCTCCTCAATGTCCTGCATAGGAGATAAGAGAGTTGAGGAAGATTTGATTAAGTTTAGTTTGACTCAAAGTCTCATACATATATAAATATATGTAAATATATATTTATATGTATGTGTATATCTATATATACATAGATATATATATAGAATCCAAGCCCAATTTCTGGGCTAGCCCTGCTTTAAAAAGATTTACACCTTGTTTTTCTTATACAAAATATATTTGTTTGTTTTGTTTTCTTGTTACATTCGATAGGACGTATAAAATACCACACGATCAAAATGTTATACATTAAAAGTACACACACACACACACACACGCACACACACATATACATACATACGTATATAGGTTATATATGTACACACATACATATATGCACATATATCAATGTCACATAGGATATACATATGTTACATTGCTTTAGTATTTCACACACACACACACACACACACATACACTTAGAGAGACGAAAAAACAGTTTTGATTTATAAAATTTTGATTTAAATTTGCATTTTTTTTGTTTGTTTTTTTCAGCATTCTTGTATAAAAATAAAAAAATTTGTTTATTTGAAATAAAAATTAGTTTTTGTAATATATGTAATAATAATAATAATAAAAAAAAAACTTATAATGAATCAAAACATTTAGGCTTACAAAAAGCATGCGCTCTGAGAGAGAGAGAGACAGAGAGAGAGGGAGAGAGAGAATATTGTAAATGCGACTGTAGAAAAGTGTTTCATGTGTTGTGTTGTTCAGTGTAGAAAGGTGATTGATGCTCGCCAATGGAGTCCATTCTGTGGTGTTCGTGTTGCAGTTGCACTTGCAGCTGTTGTTTGTTTGTATTTTCGTTTGTTTGCTTTATGTTTGTTGCTTGTTGTTGCTTGAGCGTCTGGAAGTGTGCGGAAGATTTTGTTGCATTTGATTGTGGTTGTGGCTGCAGCAGCTGCAGCTGAGCTGCTTCATTTGAGCTTCTGCTTGGCCGGACTGGACGAAACCTGATCTGCCTCGGGCAGGTCGCTCTCCTTCTTGCGCTTCGCTTTGTCCTTGTTGGGCGCCTTCGCCTTCTTGGTCTGCGCCGCCAGCAGTTTGGCCTCGCGTTTCGCCTCACGCTTGGCACGCAGCTGCTCGGTGATGAAGGAGAACACCAGATAGCCCTGGACGGCAATCAGACCGATCAGAGCAATAACCGCACGCAGATTGTAGCTGCCGCCGGATACACAGATGCCATAGTAGAGCGTCAGCACACCAATCACTGAGGTGGCGAAACGCACCAGGACGAAGCACACGTTGTTCACGATGCGCACACGGGCCAGACGCTCCTCGCGATCGAAGACGCCGATCAGCTGGAAAATGTGGACAAGCAGCTCGCTGAAATAGTGCAGGGTGAGCAGAACGAGGGCCAAGCGCTGGAAGCTCAGTGTGTAGGCCAGCACGATGAGCGTGAAGCCGCTAATGGAATGTATGATCTTGGGCTGTTGTTCCTCCTTGGCGCGAATCTTCTGGAAGTAGAGCTCGGGTAGCATATGCAGATAGTACGACAGCTGAATGATGAAGTAGAATTTGTGCAGGAAGCTCATCGGGTGATCCGGATAGCCCTCCCAGAGCAGAGCCACCTGGCCCAGGTAGCCTTCGCGCAGCGCCACGTGCGTGCCCCAAATGAACGAGAGCAGATAGAAGGCGACAAGTTGGCCGGATTCATTGAAGCGGGCCAGCTTGAATTTGGACAGATGCAGCTTCTTGCTGATCTTATCCAGCACAAACTCCTGGATGATGGCGTGCATGATGATGCAGGTGAGCGTATAGAAGAATATCGCACAATAGTCCTTGATGCCGGCCACATACGTATACGGTTTGCCATATGGCAGCTCCCTGCTCGCCTCTTCGCCGCTCACATTGTGGTGCAGTGAGATGAAGGCGCTGGCAAAGGATGCGGTTGATTCGTTCATGAGCCCAACTACAAACACCATTGCCACACAGGATATGATATCCGCATGGTTTTGTATGACAAACTCATGGCTGAGTATCGGTGGATTCTTGTTGCTCGTCTTGCGGCCGAGACCTGGTTTGATGGCCATAATTAAATGTTGCTGCTTCTACCTCGTCGGTGTGCTTGTTGCTCTGCAATGTTACAAGTTGATGAGATTAGTGAATACAATTAACTGACAACATGCTCGCTCGCTCGCTCGCTCGCTCTCTCCCTCTCTCTCTCTCTCTGTCTCTCTCGCCCTTTAGTTCACACGCTCAGTGCGGGTGTCTGTGTGTGTGCTTGTGGCCGTTGCAACGTCAGCAGCAGCAGCAGCTGACAAAGGTAACGGAATTATGGCCATGTGCATGCAAATGCCAATTGGCCCATGCAACAATAACACACGCACACTCTCACACACAAAGCCACCCACACAAATGTATACACACACGCACATACAATTAAAGCAAACAATACAAATTTGCCTTGTTGGCACACACGCACACACGCGTGCGCTACTATCAAACATACACACACACACACATGCACAAGAGAGATAAAGAGAGAGAAGCGGCTAGCGCCACACGCAAGCAAATTTCTTTTTTTTTTTTGCTTTTCACTAGACAAGCGAATTCGTTGTTGTTGTTGTTGCTGCTTACAGGATTGGAATTCGTGTTGCAATTTGCTGACGTAGGCGTCTTTCAGTTGTGTATATTTCTTTCGCTTCCACTTGTTATATTTGTTATTCTTATTAGACGGTGTATTTCTAATTTGATTTTTTTTTTCCTTTTTTTTTTTTTGTATCCAGTGCGCCTCTGGTCCAGCCGCCTCTGCTGCCTGCCTGCCTCTGGCTTTTAGTTTTGTTACTGCCTCACCTGTGAGTGAGTGACTGACTGACTAACTGACAGGCTGACTGACTGAATGAATGTGTTGCTACGTTTCACCGATGTGTGAATGCTAAGGCGGCCTACTGGCAAAACAGCGCGCAGACACACACACACCAGTCGCAGCAGTACAACAAAACACTGCCAACGGTAGCGACAACAGCTACAACACTAACACTAACAACAACAACAAAAAACTGCCACGCAAACGACTCTCGACTCCAACGGGCAACAGTGTATGGCCGTGTTGTTGGTTTTGTTGCTGCTGCTGCTGGTTCACTACCACTTGTTCACTTTGTTGTTTATTGCCTGCTCACTTGCGCACACACTGCACTGTGGCTTCGTATTGCCGGTTAGAGTTTAGCGTTCTCGCTTCCACACGCCCAGAGCGCCACAAAATTATGTTGAGGCGCCCAATGGTTAGTGTCACGATGTTTGGCCACGATGTCCGTTTTGATATTCGTTTACTTCGTAAACCAGCCGACTGTGACGTGGAATTTGTTGTCTTTTCGGTTTATCGATAGACATGATAAGCGTCATTCATGATTTTGCAGCCCTGCTGGTGAGTGGAAATAACAAAGAGAAGGTCGAACACGGTAGAATTGTATATTGACGTTGTCGTTCACACTTCAAATACATACATTTCACTCATATTTTCACAAAGCTGACGTCATGCGCAATAGCCAAGCTCACCACAGAGCAGCTTATGCGCTCTTTAATTTTTGCCATTAACATTAACACGCGCACATTGCACAACTTTTTTATAACGGTTGACATTCAAAAAAGATTTGAATGTGCTGAACGCGCACATAAAGCTATAGGTATGAATGAAATTTCGTAGATCTGAACATGTTTTGTATTCATCCACTACTATACTTATATTTTTGCATAACTGTATAGTAGATCCAAATATGTTGTGTAAAGTTAAGGATGTAATACAATATTTCCTTGTATTTTTTTTTTTTTTTTCAGGTTTAAGTAGGAATCTTGTTTCTGTTGGATGGATGTCTGTGTATAATTTTCTATTTAATTGCAGAAATGCCAATTGTGGGCATTTGAATCATTTGAAATACGAAACCCATTTCATATGTGTTTGCAATTAGCGCAAGGTTATGCAAGGTGCTGGCCCCCACATGGCATTTAAATGCATTTAGTACTCACGTTACGATTTCGCTTGCGCACAGAGGACACAATTGTGCGCTTGTTGCGTGCCACCAGGCAAACGGTTATAATTAAAATCATGCCGATAAGTGCAAATCCGAGTAGGGCAGGCAGCAGCACGCTATCCTCAGCCTTGTAGCCCTGCAAATGCGAGACAGAGAAAGAGAAAGCGGGGGGACTGTAAGCTAGACAAGGACACAGCCAGTGGACATATAATTAGAGCGAGATCCGATACTTACCGACCACTGGACATAGGTGGAGGGATCTATGTAGGCCCAACGTGTATTCATCCAAATGCTGTTGCTCTTGTTCTGACCCACATCCGTATTGCTTGATGATTGTTGTTGTTGCTCCCGCTCCTGCTGCTGCTGTTGCTGTTGCTGCTGCTGCTGCTGTTGGAGCTGTGTGCTCTGCGTCTTGGCCAGCACGGGTGGCATGATGGGTTTCTTGGCTGCCGACTTGAGCAGCGGTACTTGTATGATGCGCGTGGTTAGGGTGGCTGCCAGCTGACGGTTGGTAAGCGGTGGGGCGACGGCGGCAGCGGTGGCAACGGTTGTCCTTGGGCGCTCAGTGCTGGCCGGGATCAGGGGTGCCATTGGTTCAGTTGCTTGTATGCTCTGAGTTGTTGCTGTTGTTGTTGCTGGTGTTGTTGTAGTTGTTGTTGTTGTTGATGTTGTTGTTGTTGTTGTTGTGGTGCTGCTGCTGCTGGCTGGCAAAGTCTTGTTGACCTTTAATATGAACTGCTCAATACCATTACGATTCACAATCTGCACAGTTTTGCCCACATTCTGACCCAGCATGGCAGCCACCGGTGGAGCTGGAGCTGGCGCTATTGCCGTTCTGCCTGCTCCTCCACTGGCTGCTGCTGCTGCTGCAGCCGGATGCGATGGCTGCCTGTCGCCACTGTGTGTGAACGCCGCTTTCGTCTTGAGGAACCATTCCGTAGGACTGGGCAGGCACTCGGCGGAGACCAGAAACGGTATGAGCACGGCTCCAATGATCACCGTGCAGACAAAGATCAGGCCCAGATACGCAAAGAATGTGCGACGTCGCCGTGGCGCAACCGCCGATGCGCTGAGCTTGGCGCCACTGGACGTGCTCATGGCGGATGATGTGTTCGCTGCCTGGCAGCTGGCGTTGCTCAGCTTGCCCTCAATCCGGAAATCATCGTTTTGCGGTAGAATCGTGTACTGCAAGCTGTTCTCGCCGTGCCGTATTGTTTTGTACATTTTTAAAGTCGATTTTTTTTATTTTCGCTCCTTCTTTTGTTACTTTTTTTTTGTGTATTTGTGTTTGTAAGCGAAAACAAGGACACTGTAGGGCACGTTTTTTTCTTATTTGAGCTCCGTTTCCTGGTGCTCAATTGTGCTTCACACGAATCGCTGTTGTGCCAATTGTTGTTGTTGCTGTTGTTGCTGCTCCTGCTGCTGCTGCTGCTGCATGCATGCTTCTTGCGCACTAATTTTATGTTTTTATTGATTGAGCGTTGTTGTTTTGCCAATCGCTGAGAGACGAGCACAGGCAGCAGCTCGAAAAACCAAAACTTTTTAGCGCAGCCGCAATTCGCAAAATACCGCAGTGTGGCAAAGCAGATAACGGTTGCTCGGCAAACATATGGCCAGTGTTGGGTAATGTACGTGTTCGCCGATTGGTAAATGCCATTCACACAGGACACATCACACACACACACATTTACGAGAGTGCATGCATACAGATTGATGCAAAAATATAGAGAAATGAAAATTGAATTGATAAGTTTATTGATTTTATTTACAAAATCAATATAAATTGAATGGCTCTTCCATATATATTTGTTTTCTGCTGAAATTCAAAATAAAAGCATTACGTAAATGTATTTTAACACGAAATAACTCAATTTTATTAAAAGAAATTAATTTAAATAATGGGTTTTTCAAATAAATTCTTCTCATTTTATATCTATTTCGTGTTGAAATTTAAATAAAATCAATATTAATTTTAAGTACATTTTAAATAAACAAGAGAATTTTAATTAATATCTATATCTATATCTAATTATCTTTCTGTACATCCTTATATATTATACCCAACTCTTTAGATTCATCTTATCCAATAATAAATACTTCGTTATGTACTTATTATTGTACCTATAATTGCACCTGGTTGGAGGAGCTGACAAAAGCTGTTTGATTTTTGGGCACAGCTATTGCAACAAAACAACATGCTTTCCATAGAGAATTACATTTTTAAAAATGCTGAAGCCTTCAGAAATGCATTTACTATCTTTTTAATGCTGCTGGGACTCACATTACATTTTGGTTTATTTTCCCTGCAAATAAATTTCCCTTCAATGCAGTTGCATAAACGTGTCCATGCAAAAGCTAAATGATTTTGCATTTGATTCGCGCAGTAAAAGTGCACAGACAAAAGATAAGCGCTACGCAATTGCTTTGAATAGGCCGCGAAAAATGAAATCAACAATGAAAAGTATCATAAACAGCCATAAATTAAGTATAAAAATTTGCCAACAGATTTATGAGTAAGAGCAAATGTAACATTAATTGAGCAATCAATCGGTCTCAATGACTAAGGTCCGCTGCATAGTAAGCTACACACTGATAACTACCTCAACGATAAGAGACCCGGGGACTAAGTGGTTTGCTGCGAATCCAGCTGCTTATCACACTGAATTAGTTGACAACTGTCCAATGCATTGCACGGTCGCTGTCTCAATAGCAGTCAGTAACGGAAACGAAATTCAAGTACGTGCAACATGCTCTTGGTAATCTGTCTTGGTCTTGGCTTAACGCTGGCCTTCGTCAGCCTGGGCTTGCTGGTGGTGCTGCCCTTGCTGGGCATTTTAATGGTGCTCTTTTTCCTTGGCCTGCTGCTGCTGAGCCGCAAGTCCGTGCTCATTTTTGACAAATATCCATGCAAGGGTTTCTTCTACAGGGTAAAGTATCACATTGCCTTGCTCGTGCTGCGCAAGCTGCGGGATCGCATCTATAAGCGTAACGAGGAGGTACTCAGCTCGGCATCGCATCTGGCCACGGTTGATCGACCACAGCCGCTGACGGACGACCCGAAGAGCTACGATGTGGTCAGTTTCATGGCAGCCAATTCAGCCGGCGAGAAGCTGATGATCACGCTGGAGCGACGCAGGCGTGGCGTACTGAAAGCTGCGCTCTACCTATGGCTGCCCAGCGGCAAGCTCTATATGCTGCCAAAGCTACCGGACATGGTGCACTTCACCAGTGATGGCAACGAGGAAAGCGTCGAATTTCGTGGCGCCGGCTTTTACATCTATCCGGAGCAATCGATGAGTCTGTGGCGAATCAAATACGTTGGTCAGCTGCGCAATGAAGTTGACCTGGAACTGGTGGATGTGGAATTGGATTTGCAATTCCTGAGCCACATATCGCACTTCAATTATAATCGTGATCTCAGCTCTTCACTCATTGCCGACTCTGTGGCGCGTGAGGCGTGGAACGAGAGCTTCTATGGCATGCTCAAGTCCGTCGGCCACATTGTGGAGAAGCGCACCCATTACGAGCAGCACGGCCAGCTAAAGGGCAGTCTAGTGCTAGGAGAACGACAGCTGCCGTTGGAGCTGCGCGGTATTCGGGATCACAGCTTTGGCACAGAGCGCTGCCTCAGCTCGATCAATCGATATGTCTACTTCGCTCTGCTGCTCGACGATGGCAGCAGCATGGTCGTTGGCAACCTCAGTCAGCCCTCTTTCTTCCTCTCCTCGCTCAAGGTGGGCTACGTGTGCACGCCCGAGGGCGTCTATCAGCCCATAACGGCCAGCAATTTTGAGCTCTACTCATACGGCGAGAAGGGCACGCCGCCACAGCATCAAAATTTCATTGTTAACACGGCGGAATGTTCGTATCTAGTCCAGATACGCGTGGAGCACAGTGTTGTGCGCTATGTGGGCGGCGACTGGGAGTCCAAGGTCTACAATCAGTTTGTCGCCTGCACCGTCAACGGCATCGCCGGCCAGGGACATGCGGAATATCTCTACAGGCACAATATGGGACGACCAGATGCGGTGTCTGCCAAGGATCCCGAATGGTATCAGCGCATCAAGAGATTCGAGCGAAGCCTAAGCAATTTGGAGCCAGTCAGCGAAGATGATTTTATATTCTAAGCGAACTATCAACTCTTTAATTCCATGTGATAAAATAATAATAATACGCTTTAATCTTAATGAGAATAAAAATACATAAATATATATATTGATTTGTCGTTTAAAGCTGGATCAAAGACGAAGTCAGTGGCATGTCCAGAGGAACCTCATGGCAAAAGAAATAAAAGGAACCCAAGTTGGGTTGGTTAACAAATGTGAAAGTTACATTTTTGAATAAGATTTACCAAGAATTTAATTATCAAAAAGATCTTCAATGAACAAAAAATAAATTATTATTATTATTATTATTATTATTTTTAATATTATTCTTATTCTTACTATCATAAAGATCCCTAGGATAATTAAATACTTTTTTTTTTTGATTGGCCATAAAACAAAAAATAATAAATAAATAAATAAATTTACACACATCTTCAATGAATACATAAGTTCTATAAGAGCATTCAATCCTGCTTTATAGTCTTTCAATTCTTCCGTAATTTAACTCTTTAAAGAAAAAAATAAAAATAAAATGAAATAAAATCAAATATTATTATATTGTAAAATAAAATATAAATTAATAGGCATTCGTGATCTGCAAATTGGGCATATTTTTTAACATAAGGCACAGGCTAACAAGCTCTATAAATATTTAAAAATAAATTGGAGCACAACACTTGAGCACAACGGACGAACATCGTAAGTGCAATGTGCTGCGTGATAAGATAAGGCAATTATTTGGGATTTTCAATCAATAAATATTGAAAGAAAAAGAGAAGCAAAAATAAAGTTAAAGCAATAGCTATTACGTATTTTATACATGTCTGCTGATTTATGACTCCAAAGACAATGATTGCTGTTATCAAACCAAGGGATTAGCAACGATCCAGTCCAGCTGGCTAGAATCGTATGGTATACGCTAAGCAAAACTATAGGGAATTGCCTGGTTGCAGTCAAAATATTTACCCCTGCTACGCAACAAATTTTCATTCACGAAGACTCAGTGAACTGGGTGAATTATGTATAAAGCTCAGAGTTAGCAAATATATGTTGATCGTTTCGCAATGCTTGCAAGAATTCAGAGAGAAATCGATCGGCTCTTTAAAGAGTCTCTTCATGATCAGACAGAAACCTCTTATTATGCAAAAGAGTCTTTTATGTGTTTATGGATGAGTGGGTTGTCTTCCCCAAACACATCAACAGCTTACGTGAGTGGCATAGTGTGCATGTGTGTATGTGAATGTGAAGATCGTTTGCATAGAAACTCTTTGAGTGCATCTGCTCACTTACACTGAGTCTCATTGAGCGAGCATCAATCGTAACGCTCGCTAAATGATGTTCGGGAAGAGAGCATCATACTCAAGGCGCTCAACCGAAAACCAAAAGAATCGAAGGCTCTTACTTAGAGTGAGAAGAGCGTGAGCAGAGCGCGATGGCTTAAACGGCTAACAATGATTAAGATTCACAAAGTAGATTGCTGAAACCTTAAACTGAGTCAAATTTGCTCAGTAAAGCACTCTTCATTTCTATATGAATAACAAGAACAGGCATATTTTCATGCACAACTCTATATAAGTACATACTTAATAATTAAAAAAATAAAAACTTTTAAATTATTGAACAAAAATTTATTTTTAGATAGGGGACATACAATCTTAAGCTTAAATTTGTCATAATCATTTTGCTCTGTTACATGAATAGCAAGGGAAAACGTAAATGTTTATTATTCTAGCATATTTTTTTCTGTTTAACTTTCTTCTTAATCTCAAATTTACTTAAATGAAATAATTCATGCTTTCTTTTTCTTTTTTTTTTTTTTGCATGCGCCTATTGACAAAAAGTTAAAGCAAATAATATGATTAGACTTTTTCGTTTCAGCTTTCACATGCATACAAATCAATTTTGTCATTTAATGGAGTTTTAGTTTCTTATTGTTCGATAAAGATTTCATTTTGCTTTCGAAATATATGTAAGACAGAAGAAATATTGAAGAATTTTTGTCAGATTTTCGTTCAAAATTCATATTCAAAATTACCAGGTTTTAAGATGCTTAACATTGGCACCAGTTCAGAGGTTAGCTCCACATCGACTATTGTCAATATGAAGGAGTCGAAGAATTTGCCAATGGTCCCCGCCTGCAATCGTAGTAGGAGTCGCAGCCGTAGTCGAAGTCGTAGTCCGGGCGTTATCTCCGAGAGCCTGAATCTCAATCCATCCGATATGCCATCGAATAGCCGTCGGGCGTTTCTTCAGCATATGGTGGACAGTCTGCCAAAGACGGTGTACAATAGGGTATTGGCCCTGAAGCACAATCAATTACAGCAAATCAAAATATCGGAACAGTTCTTTCGCGAGGTCTATGAGTTAGAGAAGCGTTTCTACTTGCAAAGCTGTACGCTCTTCGATAGTCGTCGCGACATTGTGGCCGGCGATGTGGAGCCGCCGACAATGGAGCGCTATTGGCATGAAGAGCCCGACAATCTACTTGAGGAGATTAAGAACTCGGAAGATTTCAAGCAAATGGTGGAACAGCTCCATCACTTACCAGCCAATGCCTTGGGTGTGCCGCGTTTCTGGCTGACGGTTTTTCGAAATGTTGCGCTCATCTCGGATTTGGTGCAGGAGCATGATGAACCGTTGCTTGAGTGCCTGGTAGATGTGCGTATAAGATACGAGCCCGATAGCTATACAGTTCTTTTTCAATTTCGTCCAAACGGATATCTTCACACATCGTCGCTGCTGTTGACCAAGAAATACATACTGCGTCACGAGGCAGACAAAGACTATCCGTTCATGTTCGAGGGACCTGAGATTGTCCGTTGCGAGGGCTGTCACATACACTGGCGGGATGGCTCCAATTTGACGCTGCAAACGGTGCGACAGAAACGACTCCGGAAAGGTGCTCGCCATATGCCAAAGGTGATGCCACGTGAGTCCTTCTTTCGATTCTTTTCACCACCGCAAGCGATGGATCTGTCGTTGGCCGACGAGAAGACCAAATTGGTACTTGGCGCTGACTTTGAGGTTGGCTATCTGCTCCGCACCCAAATTGTTCCCAAGGCGATACTCTTCTATACTGGCGATATTGTGGATAACGTCAACGATGACCTCTGCTCGGCGGACAATACATCAGCATCTTTGTCCTCTGTGTCGCATGGTGATCAAGACATCCAGAAAGACTGTAGGAATCACTCCAGCATTAGCAGTGTTAATCCTTAATGGTATTTTTACAATATTCTATAATCGTATGCATTTACATTCCAACATAATATCTACTTATATATATATACACCTATATAATGTACGTAAATTTTAATCTATTTAAATATGCTAGTGTAGTACTCCTCCTCCAAATCGTACAGATCCATGGCCATCTCATCGCGCAGCTTCATCAGCTTTTTATCACACTCAATTTGTGTTGTCCGAAACAGTTGTGAGTTGTTCGTAATTGCCTCATTCACCGAATGAAAGTCATTGAGTATGAGATACTGTTTGAGATCGGCAACGAGCTTCATCAGCGATTCACCAGCTCGCACTGAAAACAAAACAAAAAAAAAACAAAGAAACAGCTGTTAGACTCTTACATTAAAGTGCTCCAAATGTGTAATGCCTTGAAGGAAATAATCTTCAAAGCCGGATTATTCATATAGCTAGAATTATAAAGTTGCCTATTCAGCAATTCAAAGAGAACACGATCAGTCTTAAGTAAATAGTCGACGCTAAATCAATAAATATCCGAAATAGTATATAGGCTTGAGCAGCCGAAATCAAACGGGTTTCTTTTGTGCTTTGGATTTCAATTCAAGTCAGACACTTACCCATATTGGCTGCTCGTACTTGCATCTCGAGTGCATCCTGTTCGCACTGTGTTATCTTTGAAATTTGAACGTGTGATTCGCGCCGCGCTAACTTCAGAATTTCTGTAAACAAATGGAGAAACAGCGATTCAGTTATTATTGCCGAGCATAAAGAATAAAGAGAAAACACAGTGTCTTCGCATATCATATCGGATGACATAAACAAATGCCTTGACTGAGAAAGAGGAATATTGTCTTGTGACAGACTCATAATCAGTATCAACTAGAGCAAGTTGGATCCGTGTGTGAAAATTGCTATTAAAATATAAGTTAACAAACTACAAATTCACGATCACATTTGTAATGGGCAGTGCATTTTCGTATTTTTTCGATCGGTTTGGCACCAAGGAGGATGCGCGTGTCCTGATGATTGGTTTGGATGCGGCTGGCAAGACCACAACGCTGTATCAGCTTAAGCTGGGCGCCACTTTGACCAATGTACCAACCATTGGCTTCAATGTGGAGATATTGGAGTACAAGCGTCTGCGCCTAACAGTTTGGGATATTGGTGGCCAAAAGCGCGTACGGTCCATGTGGCGCTATTATTACAATAATGCGGCTGGTATTATATTTGTGGTAGATGCCGCCGATGTGGAACGTTTCCCGGAGGCCATGAAAGAACTTCATTCCATGCTGCGTGTGAATGAGCTTAAGGATAGTGTGGTTCTGGTTTTCGCCAACAAACAGGATTTACCACATGCTGTTTCTCCGGATGATTTGGCTACGCGATTGCATTTGCATGAGCTACATCAGCGTTGGACGATACACGGCGTCTCTGCATCCAATGGAAAAGGTGTTCTCGAGGGCATGGAGCTGCTCTATCGCATGATTCGTCAGCGTTCTCAAGGTGGACGTAGCGGGCGTCGTAACAAATCATCTCTCTAGGCCAATTTAGAGCTGCAATTGGCCTAGAAAGATGATTTATATACCTCAATAAATCAATAATACTATTCTATTTACCTTCAAAGTTCTCCAGCATGCTCCGCACATCCTCTTTAAGGCGAGCATTGTAAGACTTTAGTAACGCCTCCTTAGACTGCGGCAGGATTGTAGTACGAGGGCCGGTTGACATTTTAGAAGCGTAGCAATCACCCACACTTCTGCAGTAGGACTCTATCTTAGCTTATTACTATTTTTCTATTTTTCTTTTTACTTTCTTCCCTTTATAAAGCATTTGCCGTCTGTACCGCGATAACCACTGCTTTTACAGGGTTGCTATTTCGCTTGGCATGACCAAGCGCAAGTACAAGATTGCGCGGCAACCATCAGCTGTTTATATTATAATAATTTGTTAGGAATGACGTCAATAATGCCAATATATGTATTTTCATGAATGTAAAAGTTAATATCGGTAATCACATTTATATAACAAATGCAAAAATCATATTAATATTAAATAATTCCAAGTTCATAACAATGTCTGTATAACTACATACTGCGGACAATCAGATAAACAATTTACAAATCATATTAAGAAGTAAAATGTAATCCTATAATTATGCGGGTATGAAAACATATTCTATTTACATATACATACATAACCAAAGTAAAAATCAAATTTATCAATAAATGTAACATATTTTGAATATCCACACTCCATCATTGAAATCCTTTATAGTTCGTCGACAATTATATTGATTGTTGAAATCAGCGTAATAAAATGTCGTAAACAAAAATGCGATCACATAATTGTACTTTTATTTTTGCTTAGTTGAAATGTCTATGAGTGCTTTGTCGGTGTGTGTTATCGATAAATAAAGTAAATGCAACTCATCGACAGAAATTTATATATATATTTGCATTGCAAATGTATCAATGGCCCATCGCTAGTTCTTGACCTGCAGAGGTAGTGAAAAGAGACCTCGCAAATAGCGTCTGAGTTGAGCAAGGCCCTGCCCTGCAACGTAATTTTCATCAAGATAAGCCAACGAAGGAGATTTTACACTTGTAATGCTTTAATGCTTAAGTCCATACTTGGCGCAGACTCGAATGGTTCTGCGGAAGATCTACCAATCGGAGGCGTTGGCGTTGGCGTTGTCGTGGCCAGCGGAAGTGGCAGCGGCAGTGGCAGTGGCAGTAGCCGTAGTGCTGGGGCACTAAGCCGAGCTAGTTACGGCCACGGCTCCAGCTCAATATCGAGTGGTCTAAGTGCGGTTTGTGGCTTGGTCGGAAGCGGCAGCGGCAGTGGCAGTGGCAGTGGAAGTGGCAGTGCGAGCGCAAGTGCTAGTGGTGGCAGTACACCAGCTACTGTGTATTGCCCTGCATGCGTGGCGAACAGCTCACAGCAGCAGCAGCAGCAACAGCATCAGCAGGCACTTGTCTCTGGGGCTGAGGGTTTGCCAGCACGCGAGTCGAAATCGGGAAAGCGGGCTAAGACGCGGAAGAGTGCATCAACGGCTGGCTGCCTGGACGCTCAACAAATACGCAATCATCTAAAAATGTCGACATCGAGCTCCATGCGCAGCACCCGTGGCAATGGCGCCTGCAGCAGTAGCAGCAGCAGTACCGCCTCGGCTGTTATACCATCCGGCTGCAGCAGCATCGCCTACGATTCCAACAGTAATGGTAGCTGCAGCAGCTTCAATGCCAAAATCAACTCGCCCGGCAGCTACAGCTGTAATGCTCTCAATGTTGACTTCAGCACCTATACGGCAACGCATCAGTGGTCGCGCATGCTCGAGTGTGCCGAGTTTGTGGGTGCCAAGTGAGTAGAAGTAACCATTTAGGGGGATTGAGAGATTTTTCCAATTACTAAATGCATCAATTTACCTTTTTCAGGCGAAGCAAGCACACTGTTGTTGCCTATAAGGATGCCATGTTTGTGTTTGGCGGCGACAATGGCAAGACCATGCTCAACGATCTGATTAGGTTCGGGGTCAAAGACAAGTCCTGGGGACGTGCATGCGCAACGGGCACACCACCGGCTCCGCGCTACCATCATTCGGCAGTTGTAGCAGGTACTTCGATGTTCATATTTGGCGGCTACACGGGCGACATTCACTCCAACTCAAATCTGACCAACAAGAATGATCTCTTTGAGTATAAATTTCTCAGCGCCATGTGGGTGGAATGGAAGTTTTCAGGCAGGCAGCCAGTGCCACGCTCGGCGCATGGTGCTGCCGTTTATGATAACAAAATGTGGATCTATGCTGGCTACGATGGCAATGCACGATTGAATGATATGTGGACATTGAATTTGACAGGCGAGAATCATCAATGGGAGGAGGTGGAACAGCTGGGTGATCGTCCGCCCACTTGCTGCAATTTTCCGGTCGCTGTTGCTCGCGATGCGATGTATGTTTTCTCTGGCCAGAGTGGTTTGCAGATCACCAATTCTCTGTTTGAGTTTCACTTTAAGTCACGCACTTGGCGTCGCATATCCAATGAACCGGTTCTGCGTGGAGCTACCTCCGCGCCGCCATCGCGTCGCTACGGCCACACTATGGTGCATCATGATCGTTTTCTCTATGTTTTCGGTGGCTCAGCTGATTCGATGCTGCCAAATGATTTGCACTGTTACGATCTGGATTCGCAAGTGTGGTCCGTCATACAGCCGGAGCAGAACTCGGATGTGCCGTCGGGTCGGGTTTTTCATGCATCCGCCGTTATTAGCGATGCCATGTATATCTTTGGCGGCACTGTGGACAACAGCGTACGACGCGGTGATACCTATCGCTTTCAATTCTCCAGCTATCCAAAGTGCACGCTGCGCGATGATTTTGGGAAATTTTTTCACGAGAAACAGTTCTGTGATATTCAGTTTGTGGTTGGTGCCGAGGAGACACGAATTCTGGCCCACATTGCCTTTGTGGCAGCACGCTCCAAGTATTTGCGGAACAAGATATTGTCGGCGCGTGAGGCGCTGCAACACCAAATGGAAAAGCTCTACGGCGTTGGTCAAGTCGATGCGCTTGCCTTAAATACTGGTGTTGGCGCCGATCGTACGCCCATGCTGGAGGTGCGCCTATCACATGCCTCGCCCGAGGCATTCGAGATCATACTCAACTACATCTATACGGATCGTATTGACCTGAAGGAGTCCTATAACAAGAACATCATCATTCTCATCACGGACATCTATCAATTGGCTGGCCTTTTCGCCATGCCGCGCCTGGCGCAGGGCTGCATACAGTATCTGGACTTTAAAATCAATAAATTAAATGTGCTCGAGGCACTCTACAATGCGGACAGGAACAAGTGAGCAATACAACTTATACAACAATTTATAGTTACTTAATGAGACTTTACATCATAAATTACTTTAGCATTAAAATCATCAAGGATCATTGCATGCAGTTCATTATCAAAGACGAGAACTTCACCGAGGTGGTCATGTCGAGTGAATTTAGTGATCTGGACAAGCCGCTTCTGGTCGAGATCATACGCAAGCGTCTGCATCCCAGTAAATTGGTTATGGACACCAGCTTTGAGTCCAATATTGGTGAGTCTTTGCCCAGGGTATATTATATAGTCTGATATACTCTTGATTTGTCGCAATAGTGATTATATCCGGCTTCAGTTTATACTTAGATCAGGGTTTTTTTTTTCTAAGTTTTGTTCTTAAATCTATATAAGCATATTTAAACTAACTTTTTAAATAATGAATGTGCCTCCTGGATGGAATTGAGATGTGAATGGTCAAGTGTTCCTTTTGACGGCTCGGACTTGAACTAAGCTTGTAAGCTTTGTATAAAAAGAAACAAAAAATGTGATGCTTCTATGTGCAAATTGGTGTAACATTAAAACAATTAAAAATTAATAAAAAACAAAATATTTCGCTCGGGCATCGCCGGGTAACTTCAATTATAATACATATATTAATCCATATGCATGTATATATATTTAGGTACCACATTGGAGCACGATTTGTCCATGTTCTTAGAGACAACGGGTAGAGATTTCTGCGATATAAGTCTCATACTGGATGATCAGGTGATACCGGCCCATAAGTCTGTGCTGTCAGCTCGTTGCACCTATTTCCAGGGCATGTTCCGCTCGTTCATGCCGCCGGATAATACAGTCAATGTGAGTGTCATTAAATGTTATACTAAATGAAATATATATATTATTTAAAAATAATTGTTATTTAGATACAAATTGGCGAAATTTCACCCTCACTGGAGGCATTTCATTCGTTGCTACGCTATATATATTATGGAGAGACAAAGATGCCGCCGCAGGATGCACTCTATCTATTCCAGGCGCCCTGTTTCTATGGCCTATCGAATAATCGTTTGCATGCATTCTGCAAATACTCATTGGAGCATAATATAACGTCAGAGAATGTGCTGCAGACGCTGGAGGCGTCCGATATAACTAAAATCTATGACATCAAGGATTATGCATTGAAATTAATTGTGAAAGATTTTGCCAAGGTGGCCAGGCTACCAAAGATAGCCGGTTTGTCGCGCGAACTGTTGCTGGAGATAATACGCGCTGTGGCCGATTCGCAAGGCGAGTTTCTGACCCGCATCAATATCAATACCGATATCTGAAAACTAGTGCTGCTACAGCCGGCTTTGCAGTTGTTGCTCGCCTGGTTGCAAATCGGACGTAGCACGTAGAGCAGCAGTAGCGGTTGGTAGCGCAATAAATCATCCACTTCCACATCGTCAAGCAACCTCATGCTTCCTCTCATCGAATCCCAAATTAAAACTCTCGTATTTTGCCTAATGCATTAGTCACATTAATAATAGCATATTACCCATTGCTGCAGCATGGGTAACGGATAATCCAAAGAAACGAATACGACACAGACAGAGCGATAGCGCAAAGAGAGAGAGATAGAGAGAGAAAGGGCGACACATTGTTGTTCGTTCGTGTGTCAAGGGATATAGATAGTTGTGTAGTGCATAATTGTTCAATGCATTCGTCGTAGGCCTGCGTTCTCTAGCAAATGTAGATTTATTCTATTTGTTTATTTGCTCTGCAAATCAATGAAGGCAACCTTAAAATGTTTCTCATAAATGAATTGTGTAAACCGTATTCAAGGCAATTTGTATGCTTGAATTAGACTAAAGAGTTTCCAATATACTTTCTATTGCTATATCTAAATATTCCATAAACTGAACAATTTACCGAACTAAATGAACATAAAACGATGCAAATATTTCATTAGAAATATATTTGTAGAAATATTACCCAATGTTAGACTCTACCTAGGTAGATAGATGGAAAATAAACATATTGCAAATTTGCTATTGAACCTCATGGAAAGAAAGTTCAGCAGTTAGAATTGTGTAGGAAAATTGTTTCAGTCAAGTCTGCTAGTTCGTGGATTAGTATTGTATTGTATGATTATTCGATCAGTATCTAGAGATAATCTGTTAGCGAATGCGAAGTAGGATATTGCTTGGTCGATAATATAAATATGCTGAGGCAAGATATTGATATGAAAGTTATATATTTGTATTGTACTGAGTTTTATACATAGATATAATTGATGCTGCCAAGATATATATATATATATATATATATATATATGTATATACATATATATATATAATTATTTATATATAGAACAGACAAGTACGTACATATATTGCATATACACCTCTCATCATTAATCCACTCACAATTCATAAGGAATCATAAGAATGGCATCAAATGCTGGCCGCATTGTGTGAGTCATTGGAAGAGAGATTTGAGACGTTTGTATAAAATATATACAAATATAGGCATATATATACATATACATATATGTATATGGAGCATACATGTATGCATGTATATATGAATATATACTTATATCCATTATATATAAATGTATATATATATAAATGTGGATATGCACAATATGTACCTAGGCCATAGACTTGTCTAATATTTTATAATAATATGGATTTTCGTTGAATTACGTTTTGACTTATCGGTTAATTGAATGTCCAAGCTCGAAGCTAATATATGATCAAAATATATATAAATATATGTGCATATATATACATATTAATGTATGTATATATGTGTATGTATGTAAATGCGAAACAAATCGAATGAAAATCAATTAAAAAAAAAAAAACATTCTGCAAGAGTGTGAACAATTGTAATGCCAAACAGCAGAACAATTTTTATCAAGCCTTAAATAATAATCGCACTGAATTCCAACCTCATAGTATACCCCGTATATACATAGATATACAAATATTTGTATCCAATAACCACCTCACCCGTTGGGTTTAATAATAAATCAATATATATATGTATATATATATTCATTTATTATATATATATATATATATATAAATATACATCAATAAATATTTAAATTAAAAAGCAAAGACCTCAAATTAACGTAAGCAATAGAAAAAAAAGATTAATATATATAAAAAAAAGAAGTTATAGAGCAAAGAACAAACAAACAGTTAACGATTTATAAAACTGAAATAACGATGAACGAGATTTAAAACTTTTGTATGCCAACTGTAAATTTAATTTTATATTATGTTGTGTGTATTTATTTTTATTTTTTTTTGTATTAGAAATTATGTTTCTTGCCGATAAAGTATAAAATAATTTATTTGGTTCTTAGGACAGAGTTGTGATAGCTGTTTCTTTCTAAAACGTCATGTTGATGGTATTAATAATTGTAATTATTATATGTATATTCAGTTTTAACATTTAACAATATATTTAATAAGCAATACTATTGTTTTGTAAGTCATTTTATTTGAAATTCGATTGTTTATATATTGAAGAAAAATGGAAGATGATTTTTATTGAAAATAAATTTGATACGTTACGAGACAAATTATGCTTTAAGATATTTATGTATATAATATATATAAATATAAATATAAATATATACAATTGTATTAACGCTTATGAATTATGGTATAATATAATCATTGTTACCCATGATTATCCAACACTGAAACAACCAGTGTTATACATACAATCTGTAGTTGACGCATTCAATTCAATATGAACCAGTCAAACAATCAAAGCACCTCAATTACCAATTTGCATGCAGCTTTCAATGCTCATGTGCAACGCTTTAAATAGCATTAAAAATAGAAATAGAACATGACGCGATTCCACTTAAGTACTAACAAAATGATTGTCGGATAAAGCAAGACTGCGAATCGGTTCCATTCTCCCCCCTTAAAGGCGAATCGATTTGAACTCAGAACTTTAATTTGTCTTTTGATACGTGTGAGAGAGCCAAAGTCAATCGTATAGAAGCCAAACATAGATATATATCCGCATTAGATACAACATTTTTTTCAGTACAATAATTATATGGAATCGTTTCATTTAAATTGTAAGCAAATAAATGTTTGTAATCCCGGTTTGTAACCATGAAAGTGGGCAAGCCAGCTGCACGAATAGAATCGAATCTAAAGACATATTAAACATATATTTAATTTGTACTAGGCATAGTTCATATACAAAACTAAATAAAATATACAATTGGTATGAAACATAATATAATAATAATAATAATAATGATATATACTATATGAGTGAAATATTGATTTTCAATTTGATGCTAGTTGGGCGGATTCCCAAGGGAATACCTAATATGGATACAATTGTCAAACTGGGCCCTTGGGTATTTTTAATTTTTCTCAGCAAAAATGGAAGCTGGAACAATTTGCCAAAGCAAACTTTAACACTCAACCAAACACACACACACACACATACAGAGATAGTCGAGAGAATGTGCTAATGTAGCTGGGATGCTGGGGAGCATACTGGAAATACAAATACCTAATAAAATTGTACACAAACAAACAGTTGGCAGCGCATTGAGATAGTGGGATAGAATGTGGCAACTGCTCGATGGATAATGTAAGATAGCACAGCTCGATGGAATTAAAACAAAACAAAAGGCTGCCAAGGACAAAGCCAAAGCTGAATCGTTAGGCTGAGCTATGTCGGCTCGCCTCCTCACGATTGCCTGCTGCCTGCTGCCTGCTTATCAAATGCAAATTACAAAATCAAATATGCCAGAGCCAGAGACCGGAGTCCTCCAGGCAATGAATGAGCTGACTGACGCAAGCAGGCGGCATTTTTGGGCACAGTTTCAATATGCCAGCACGCACTAGAGATGACAGCGTAGCAAGGCGTGACACGAGCAGATATCGTAATATCGTTCGTAATTCGTTACGATTGGTGATTGATGTGTGCTATACAGAAGGAAACGTATGACATTGATATTTTAGAATCTATAGAGTATGCATACTTCATATGGATGCATTTAGCATCTCAGAATCAATCATATAATCTTTACTCTCTTCGTCTCCCTCCCCATCCTGCTTTTCCTCGGCCTTCCCGATCCCTCTCCCTTCCAATACCAACCTCTTTATCTATCTCCTTGTCTCTTTCTCTCTCTCCATGTCCCAACTTCCCTATGTCTCTCTTGCTCCCTCACTTCTTCCTTCTCTGCCGCTCTCTATGCGTTGCTCTCTGTATCTCTCTCTTTCTCTCTTTCACAGTCTCTCTCCATCTCTTTCTCTGTATCTTTTTGTATGTATCTCTCTCTCTCTCTCTATCTTCCATCCTCTCTCTGCATCATAATATCTCCCTCTCTTTCTCCGTATCTCTAGTTTCCCAGTCCATCTTTGTCACACCCCAACCTTGGCATTCCTTATCTATTTCTCTCCGTTTATCTCTCCCTCTCTCTTTCTCTCTCTCTCTCTCTCTCTCTCTCTCTCTCTCTCTCTCTCACTCACACTTTGGGTTGTATAAATATGTTTTCTTAAGAATTGATTTCTTAAACAAGATTTTATTTTAATTATCTATATACATATATAAATATATATTTTTGTATTTTAAATTTTCATTAGGTTTCTCTACTAAGCTTAACTATTTCCTTTCAATTTGATGCTGTTAAAATTGCTTCGCAGTATGATTTCAAGTTCGTCACGTACTCATCTCTACAGGCATCTCAAGTGGGAGTAGAAGTTAGAAGTCTGTGTTGGCCTTGTGCATGTCAAACTTTCAGATACAGCTACAGCAATAGATAGAAATTCAGATACAGATAGAGATACAGTTATATAAGTGCATGACTCTCAACGCCCACAATGACAATTCAATTTATTGCCATGGCAACATGCTAAATTATTTGAAAACTATCTAAATTGAGCAACGTCCCAGGGCATTGCGTCTTTATGTTTAAATATCCCAGTTGAAATTGCATTTATGCGTAATTCCAATCCAAAACTTTGGCAAAACTGATGATGATTTGCAAAGGGAACAAATTTACATTCTAACATTTATTAGCTCATGATTGTCAAATATATAGATATATGTATCAATGTTTTCTTATATTACAAACTCAAAGACATTCTCTTCAGCTTTTCTCATGCCTGAGCCACTTTTGGACTTATTGGCAGATAACTCAAATAAGTTTCGTTGTAAGTTTTCAATTATAGACTGAAGTAAGGTAACCCTTTTTATACCCTGAACCCATTGAAAATGGGAATTCAGGGTATAATGGTTTTGTGAAAATGTATGTAACAGGCAGAAGGAGACGTCGCAGACCCCATAAAGTATATATATTCTTGATCAGCATAAAAAAATAAGTTGATCTAGCCCTGTCCGTCTGTCCGTCCGTCTGTCCGTCCGTCCGTCCGTCCGTCTGTCCGTCTGTCCGTCTGTCCGTCTGTCCGTCTGTATGAACGTCGAGATTTCGGAAACTACAAAAGCTAGAGAGCTGAAATTTCACATGAACACTCGTATGTTAGCTACGCAATACAAGTTTATTTTGTTTTTTCGATAACTCATCCCATTTCCAAATTATCGATAAAAAATCGAAAATTCGTTTACATTTTTTTGGTTTTTATGGTATAACTTCTACATTGTTTCAGCCAGAGACTTCAACTTTATATATTTAGATAGATATTATAAATACGCAGATTTTGTAGTTTTCAGATTTTTGATGCCACGCCCCCCCTCGCCCACAATTTGCAAAAAACACATTTCAAATACTAGAGACTTGCAATTTGGCAAATAGATAGATATAGATACTCCTAATCTACTCTTAAAATTTCATAAAGATCATGCATCTAGAAATGGAGTTATAAGCGTCCAAAGTTCAGCCCAACCCACCCCCAAGCCACGGCAGCAACTGCGCAGTTAGCAGAGCGTGCGCTTATAAGAGCGTAAAGAAGAAGAGTATCACTTTTTTTGAAGGGTTCAGGGTATCTCGTAGTCGAGCCGTCTCGACTAGAGCCTTCTTACTTGTTTTCCCCTATACATTTAGTTTATCCCAATCTCTTATCATCTAGCTAATTCCATGCCATTGTCTGTCTTGTCGGAAGCGAAAAAAAAGAGGGAAAAGGCGAAGAAAATTCCTTTGCCGCCTGTCAATTTCTAAGTTCATAATTTAAGCCAACAAAGCCCAAATGCGATCGAAGTCAATCAGCTATATAATATGTCTATATGCTGGCATTCGTAATGGACCCACAAAAAGAAAATGGGGTGGGGTTGTGGGGATGGGGATTTTATTTTCGGGGGTGGCTGCGGCTCGTTTCATGATGCTTTTTAATATCCGTTTCATGTGGATTTATGCGCTTCAAGTTCACGCTGAGCGCCAACACATAAATTTCATGGCAATTGAAGCTCCCATTGCCTACTCAAAAAAAAAAAAAAAAAAAAAGAAAAGAAAACTCCAACAACAACAACAAACCGAAACCCCAACGCTCAAATCCCCACCAGCTGATAAAGGGTTAACATATATTGGCTGCGGAGAACTTTACTTAAATTGACTTGTGGCATTTTTCAAAGTTCTTGTCGAGTTTTTCGTTTTCCCGTTGACCAACTTCGATTAATTTATGAGGATAAGGTTTGGCGCTGCCACTCCCACTGCCAACGTCTGGAGCGGGTCTCATAAAGTGTCATTAAAGTGGCCTGCCTGATTAAAGGCATCAATTTGGTGGCATTCCCATACACACACACACACACACACACACACACTCTCTCTCTCTCACACACACACATGCACACACAAGTCAATCCTACCATTTACCATTGCATATACCCATAGAGAGAAGTTTAATTAAAAAACTGCGCCCCAAGCGTCCAAATATGCCAAATATATGCCAGACTCTTCAAATATCCTGTATCGAGGATGTACCTTGGATGTACTTTAATGATAGAGAAACTTGAAGACTTTCTGGCTGGAGAGATAGAGAGGCTGAAGAGATAGAGAATGAAACGTGATGACATTATTCTAAGACTTGAAATAGTTTTCATCAAAGTTTTCCATTGCATATTGTTACCTAACTGATCTACGAAGTTTGATCTAATTTTCTCACTATGTGTTTTTCCAAGTTGTTCTCCTATATTTCTCCTATAGATCCAATAGCTGCAAACAGCTGCAACAAATCGATATACCCCACTGCCTCGTAGACGTACTGGCGGTATTAAAACAACACCTGGCAATTGAAGTTTAATTGGGCAGACAGAGAGGGAGAGAGGGAGAGAGAGAGAGCGAGAAAGAGCGAAATGCAATATAAAGTAATTATGTTTTGCATGCTGCACGTTACGGTTATCGAATGCTCGATAACAGGTACAGTTGCGTCTGAGTACAGTTATGCAAGTGTTTAAAGGCCCATTTACAGGCTAAGTAGACTTGAGCTGTGTATGACATTCGCTGAAGGACATTTGACGAGTATATACTATATATGTATGTATATGTATGTGTGAATGGGGATTGGGACTGTGCTTTGGCTTTGTGCGAACCGCTCTTATCGGCTTTATGGCTGGCGATAGTTTTCATTTACTTTATGACACTTCCATCAAGTAGTTGTGCTGATGCGTGTGTGTGTGAAAAGGTTAAAGTTCAGTGCATAGTTTTGCTGTTAAGTACGATAGACTAATGTAAGGGAAGCCTCAACTGATTTGCGGACGAAACGTCAACGCTTCCTTTTCCTTTTCTGTCGTTTAACTTTTATATGAGATCTAGCCAAGCATTCGCCCACCTCCGCAGCCCACAACTCAGTTCCCACGTGTTGTAATCCGTTTGGCACATGACATTTGGGCGCATCGTGTGCTTTATGGACCAAATGATTGCCTGCTCAGGGGCTCAGTGGATTCGGCATGACGATGACAGGCAACGGTAAAAGGACGAGCTCTCATTCCATCCAAATACAGGGCACGTGTATGTGTGTATATGTGTGTGTGTGTGTGTGTGCAGGGTTTCATCTGCCATATGAGCTGCTCTTGCTAATAAGTAGAACTCTCGGGGTAGGCTTTAGCCACGTAAACACACACACACACACGCACACATTTACATATCCTGTGTGCACTTGCAACATATTTTATCATTTTAGCTTGCGTGTATGAAATGTTAGGTTAGGTGCGACTAATTGTCTCTCTTGAGCCCCCAAGTCGGTGCTTGCTGTGTAGCTATTTGAAACGTTTTCCCGAACAACTTTTCTCAGCCAAAATTTATTTATACACTCCTTAATTTCAAGTTTAAGTAAATTATTCAGATATTTATATTAACATGCGCTTGAGTTCTACGAGAATTTAAGTAAAATAGCATTAAAAAAAAATAATAATTAATAATTTTATATAAAATATTTTTTACTGATCAATATCAGTATTATATACAATTACAAATATTCGAATATAATAGTCAACATATGTTGTAGGATATATATATTATAATACATAGAAAATATTCAATAGAAATCTCATACATATATATTTTTTAATAATGTCAAAAAATATAATAAATATAAATATAATATATTCAATATGTCACAAGACTAAAATAAGATTAAAAATAATAATGTAATGATCCAGCTAGATTATACTTAGCTTTAAAGCATTTCCAATTTAATAATGAGTACAGTTCGCAAATGACACTTGATCGTTTGACGTTACGCTCTGTTCGCGAGATCAGCCAACAAAAAAAAAATCATATCATCAATTGCTCTCGCTCTGAGTTTCTTGGGTTCGGCTCTTTTCGTTTTTCTTTTCTGCTGAGTGCCTTGAGTTGAACTATTCGCGTGAGACTCTTGAAACGAACTTTGCTTTGAGCGAGATACAATTGACGTTCGTACAATGAGCATCAGTAAGTGATGAAATAAGTCAAAAAGTGAATACAAACGATCTTTCCACAGTTACATACACTTCAATACACGAATGCAATTGATTTGCTTAGAGAACACAGCTCTTGCAACCCAACTCATTGCATTGCAATGCATTGGTAAGGCTCTCATCATCTCTCATACTCATTCAAGCGCTAGAGAAACAATGAAAACGAAACGAACCAGAATCGAACAGCTGCTAGCCGATCATAAACGAACTCGTTGAAGAACTCATGCAATCGTTGGCTCTCTGAGTCATTTCTCAGAGTGTGAGTAAAGTAGATATGTAAAGTAAAGTAAAGTAGATATGCTAAATGTAAAATATGTATTTGTGAGCTAAATAAGTACATGCCTATGTGTGTAGGTTTGTATGATTATAAGCTATTTTAGATCTAACATAAATATGATAGAAAAGTTTTTTCTAATATCAATTTTTTATTTATTTATATTTTCTGTTTAATTATTTTATGAAACATTGCAAATATGAATTCAGAGTATAATTGTCTCTTTAGCGGGTTTGGGACTTGCTAAAACCTGTATATTATATTTATGTATTTTGATATTTTATTATCAAGATCAATCAGCTGAGCAGATTTAGGCGTATCCGTCTGTTTGTCCGCCCTTTAATCTTATCCTGTCTGCTTATCTGTTCGACTGATCACGCCGATCCCAGAGCCTCTGAGACTCAAAATCTCTAACGTATTTAATTAATTTGAATATTTTATTATACTGATATCGAAATGAGATACGTAATATGTACATATATCTTTTTTTTTTCTTTATTAATTTACAAACAAAATTAATCAATTTTTTTTTATAAAGGCTTTGATTCTCAACCGCTTTGCACTGCATTAAATCGCCTTCAATTTGGTTTCAGCTCCGCTAAATTCTATGGGTAGCTGGTGGAACTGTTGTCGCGAAAGAGCTTATTAGTTTTTAAGCTTCCAGCGATTCAATGGCATGGCTTTTGCGAAGTTGTCCATTTAGTCCACGCCTCTGCTCTCCACACAGACATGCCTCTCCCCTTCCCCACGCTCATTGGAAGCCTCTGCGTGAATAGCGAGAATCTGATAAAGTTAAAAATTAGTTTAGATGAATGCTTTCATATATGCATACTAGTTTGTATGCATGTATATAGGCGTATGCATGCATGCACGCATGTATGTTTGTTTCTATGTATGTTTGTATGCAGGCATGCATGCTTGGCATCCTCTAAAATGCATTAGATGTTAACATTAATCATGAGGAATGTACAAATTGCTTTTGAGTAAGCTATAAATTAAATTCAATTAAGTGTTGCAGCAATTGTAAAGCCAATGGCAAAATGAATATCAAGGTGCGTGTGTGTGTGTGTGTGTGTGTTGTGGCATGTCAAATGTGCTGAGCATAAATATTTACTTAAGCGCATTTGATATTTGAAGTGTGTTCTGTTTGTCAATTGAATCTAAATTAATCATGTTAAGCTTTCAAATAAAACTGTCTGTTGCCCATGGAGCTTATTCAAAGTGAGCTCTGCCGCAGGGCCATCATAGGGGTGGCGGGAAGGGGGTGTGGCAAACAAAATGCCTACGGATATGCAATAGTTTCTTCTTCCATTGCGCACAGACTTGTTGGCAGATGCATGCATGATGAGCATAAAGCACAAAATTAAATTGTAATTTTCATGCATGTAATTATCGCACGCACACACACACAAACAGACATATACATATATATACATGCAGCAGCTTGTGTGCGTTGCGTAGCTTTTGAGCAAAGTCTTCAAGGTGCTGCCCCTAAAATTTGATAGACAATCTGTGTGTGCGTGCGAGTGTGTGTGTGTGCGTGTGTGTGTGCCTAATAAGATTACAAATTATTTTGGCTAATTGCCTCCGACATAACTAATAACAACTGCAACAGCAGGAGCAAAGCTCACAAAGCCAATTCACCCGTGGAGGCGGAAGGAGAACCAGGCGAGAGGGAAAGGTGGGGGTGAGGGCGTGGTCGTGGTTGCCTGGGTTCATTGCGCAACGGTAACTGGTTGTATGAGCTCTGCTCACGTAGCACGCACCGTGCCGTTGCTAGCATTTCCGCCCAGCGCCTAATTGTATGCCATAAAATAATAATTACATGCCATGCATATGCAGAGGATGTCGAGGAGCTGAAACATTTGGTATTCGCCAGTCTAAAGACGGCAGTCGCAGCTAAGATTTCCGTTTCACTAAACTGCGAATTGCGTTGCAGCCACTTACCACAATTGCAATCATAATGCACCACCGATTCCAAATTATATTGCATGCAACACATGGCATTAGCGGAGCAAAATGTTTAAGGCCCCCAAAGGGAACTGAATGCTGTAAATAAAGGCATCGTTGAGATCTGATTAATTGGCAATGGAAATTAAGCTGGAAATAGAAAGGATATTATTAAGTTAATATATATATAGATATGTACACAGATATGTCAAACAAAAATTTACTATTCATAATTTTATCAGGCCTTGCTAAGATAAATCTTAGATTATCTTTATCTTTCAACATCTTTTCACTTTGAGAGATTAAAGCAAATAATTAATGTAATAAATAAATAAATATATATGCCCCAAAAATAATTTATAACTCTTCCTAAATATATTTAATTAAATATTTGTATAATAACTTTATATACATATGTATATCCTATGCCTTTACTGAACAACAATTTAATGTTTTTCAGTACTTCAAATCCCATGCCAAAGGGAAATAGTAGAAAAAGCTTTTCGCTTTTTAACCTATGCCCTTTGAGATCTATATCGATCAGCCATCAATCAATCAATCAGCCAGTCAGTCAATCAGTCTATCAGTCGAGGCAAACACATCTGTGTAAAGACACAGTTCAGTTGCCTGCGTTTGTTAGTTTATGCATTCCGAGCTCATGTGTCGATAGGCGCACTGATTGCCATGGAAATGCCAGTTAAGGCTCTCTGGCTGGGTGCTTCGGCTTGCTTCCCCAGTCCAATGCCAGCTGGGGCTCAGCTCACGTCGAACGGTAAATGTTTATGACGTACTCAAAATTGTCTATCAAGTTCAGCTGACGATGTCGCGACATCTCTGCCGAAACAGCCATAAAATGTCACTTGAAGCAAGTGGAGCAGCAGAGCCTGGCTGGGTGGTTGGGGAGGTGGTTGAGATACGATATGAAGAACCTGACTGGCTGACTGACTAACTGACTAACTGAATGAATGGATGGTTGGCTGGCTGGCTGGCTGGCTGGCTGGATTTCCAGCTGCGTGGCAACTTTTGCCTTTTGTTCTTATGATTGAATATTTAATTCAATATGTCGCCCAACCAATTTGCTTGAGCTCGCTTACTTTTTTTTTTATGACTTGGCGCCGAATCGCACAAAGTTTGTTCGCTTCTAATTAGGCGCATCATAAACATTTTATGCCAGTTGCCCAAAGAACTCACGAAGGACGACGATAAACTTCAGAAAGTTGTCTAAACTTGGCCCACAAAAAGTAAATTCGATTTTTTTGTTTTTTTTTAAATTATATAATATGAATGAATATATATAGATATATTTTTTAGATATTGATAAACATATATTTGATATTTTTATATATTTCTATATAAAGTATATATTCCAATCAAGTTTTAGTATAATTTAATTTGGATATTATATTGTTTGCTTTTGTCATGCTGTAATGTGAAGGGTAATAAAATTAACAAATATTTTCTTGGTCGCATGCACATAAAATAAAACAACAACAACGCATGGAGGCCATAAAATGTGCGGCTGCTATTTTTTTTTTTTTTTTTTAAGTATTTTGTTACTCTTCCAAAAGTGAGCCATAAAAACAATGCTAAAAAGTTAAGATTGGAATTTGAAATGGCCTGAAGCGCTGAGAATTTCATGCGGATGTAAGCTGTAGATTTAAAAGGATGTAGGTTTAGTAGATGAAAGAATCATTGCATAATTTAGAAGCTTTACCTTTTACAGAGAAGACAAAATGACTGTGTTGCTATATATTAAAAAATTTAACATATAAGAATTCAAGATTGTTTTTAATAACAGTTGATCGTTAAATTCTTCACACTCTATTCGCGAGATCATGCCAATGAAATTCTCTCGCTCTAAGCAGGAGCCTTCGTTTCTGTTCGTTTTTGTTTTCAGCCGAGCGCCTGAGTTTAACTATTCGTGTGACGCTCGTTTAAATAACTTCGTTTTGAGCGCGTTACGATTGTCGTTCACACGATGAGACTCTGCAGGTAGACAAAAAAAAAAAAAACATCAAGAATTCAATGCTAACGCTCTTCACACGCACACACTCACACTTACGTACGCAATTGATGCGTTTAGCGAGCTCAACTCCCGCATAAACATCAAAACAAAACCAAAACAAACTGTAACGAGCCGATCGCAGACGAACTCATTAAAGAAGCGATGCAATCGGTTGCTCTCTGAGTAGTTTCTCAGAGTGTGAGTGAGATAGACTTATTTGAGTGTATTTTTGCAGTAAATGGCAACGCAAGCAACGAGAAACGAGCAACAGTTACATATTTGTGGACTATGAAACTTATTATTGTGCAAAAATTGTCAAAAATTGTACAAATATTATTACACGGAAGCATGCAATAACTGATACTGACTTTAGCTTGGTTTGAAGCTGCGTGGCGCACTGTGATAGCTCTATCAAGGCTTTCAGGTGCCTTTAACTAAAGCCTTTATATTTACTATTCCTGCATAGGTCATCAACTAAGAGAAACTTGCCATACAATTTAAAATCCAAAAATTTTTATATATCATATATATTTTTCACATAAATATAATACATCTGAATAAGTTAGGGCATTGGTGCATCGGTTAATCACAAATTGGCATACGATAGCCGTTGTTGCTTCCGCTTCAATGGCGATACCAGCTGCACTCATAAAACGCTGCTTTCGCTGGCCCAAAAAACGGAGTTCGAGTGGAACCGTGCAGCGGAGTCGTAGGTAGAGAAGGTAGAGAAAGAGCTTGTAATTTATGGACCAACAAACAACATTGTTGACATTATTGACAAGCAGCAGCACAGGCAACAGCAGAGGCAACAGCAGAGGCAACAGCAACTGGACAATGGGCGTGAGAGGCGAATTGCCGTCAGTTTTTGGGTCCCAAAACAATATGCTTTTTATGATGCTCCCTCGTCTCAGCTCTCTAACTCTGTCTCTTTCGCTCCTGCTCATAATTTGACAGCTGGCGACCTTTAAGCTGACTTTGTCCCATCCGTTTTCCGTTGCTCCCATTGCCTTGGCCACTTTTCGTAGTCCCCGTTTGAGTTTGAGTTTGAGCTGCACATAAAATACTTTTTTTTCTCTCTTCTGGTTTTTCTTTTTTATTTCTGGCAATTTTAATGAAACATTTATAAGTTAAGAGCGCACAAAATGGTATAGGGCTGCTTGAATTGTTAATGAAAGGTCATGTGTGTATACATTAAACATATGTATGTGTATCGGACGTTCTGTTAGAGAGAAGCTAAAGCTATATGGGAAAAAATTGTACATATATTTATAATTATTCACTTTGGGATTCTAAATGAGTGTCTCATTCATAGATAATCTCATTCTCTTAGATTATCAGCTGAACATATCTAAAGTGCATTAATATTTAATCGTATAGCTAAGGAACTTAATATTGGTAAACACTTATGCCTGGTACTTAATAACTTTGTTATTGACAAGTGAAGCCATTATATAACTCCTGAATTTTCGTTGAGTGAAGGTCTCAACTAAGAACTTTGCCATCTCAGTGAAATTCATTCACAATAACGTTAATCTGTTATCGATATGTGCAGTTCATAGTTGAAAACTCTGTAATCGACAAATGAATTGCTAAACTTATACATATGTTATAGATAAGTAAAGCTCTTAGCTATTAACTTTGTTAGCGACAAGTGATTCTCTCTGTTATTCATCAGTTAAGGCTAGCACCAAATACATTTGATATCGATTAATCCCTTTTATAAGACCAATGATATCGATAAGTTATGACCACTCCTGATAATTACGTTTTCGATAAGTTAATCCCTTATAAAACACAAATGTTATCGATAAGTAAAGATTGATATCCCAATACAGCACAATGCCTCTGTTATCGATAAGTTAATCCATTACGTAACTATATACTCGATTGGCATATCTCTATTATCGATTAATCAGGCCCCTTGCCTAATATCGCTCTCATTGTCAGCTTTCAATCTATTGACATCGCTTCCAGCTAACGTTTCGCATTGAAAACTTTTGCCGAATTCCTTCTAATAATTTATTATTTCGTTAAATGTTTATGTAGCGCATTTGTAAGCTTCAATAATTGGCTATAAAATTGTTGTCTGTCTGTCTTCTGTTTCTTCTTCTTCAACTTCTCATTTGCGATGTTTTCATCCGGCTGCATGTGTACATTGCCCCAAGACATAAAGCCCTGACAGTCGATGGACAGCTGTGCCACAAAGGCCTCAAAAGGCCAATTCTGACTGCCAGAGTTCGCTCACTCCAGCTCTCTCTCTCTCTCTCTCTCACTCACTCTCTCCCTGTCTTTGCCTCTCTCACACTCTCGTCTGGGTAATTTGTGCGCGTCTCGCTCGTAAATTGGCAAATATGCATTCAGTCCCCAGCTTTGGCTGCAGCCAAATTCTTTCGACTATTTCTAAGCCAATAAAAATCATATTACGCATACGCCACGGCTACCGCTCCCTAAGGCATTCACACACAGAAAGAGATAGAGATAGATAAAGAGAGAGAGACACTAAGGAAGCCCACACAGACAGATATCAAAACGCATCAAAATGTTGCACTAAACTTTATTCACAGGCTGCCACAGCCGCAGGCATTGCAATAAAAAAGAATAGAAAATGCATTTCAAGTAGCGCAAAAACTCTCAAGTAAATGCCAGCTGGATCGGGCATACGGCCAGAAGGCAGCGGGACCTCTCTGGCATACAGAAGCGCACAAAGAAATATGATAATCAAAGCTCAACCATAGAGCAAATAACAAGAATGACATGCGATTTATTTAACAGACCGAAGACGAAATACACTGCAAAAGAAACATATCTATAGAGAGAGAGAGAGAGAGAGGAGATGAGTGGAAAAAGTAATGAAAGCCTTGGAAATTACTTATAGACTAGATTCGAAGACTTTCAACATTATAAATCATATTTATCAGTACCTGAACTACTATTTAGTAGTACTAATTTCTAAAATTCTCATATTATCTTAGTGATAATATTTAATTTGCTGCATACTCTATAACAGCTAATCTAGTAGATCTTTCGCGCTCTAGATTTTATTGCTTCAATCTAGACAGATTATGTAAAAAGTTTTCATTAAATTTTACTATAGCTGTATTAGCTAGTGTAGTAGTATTTGCATACATTTAAATGGTATTAAAAAAGCTCCCTAAGTGAGATCTTTTGCATTCAATTATATAAATTAAATGTGTTGTTAAAGTATAAAATTGATGTAAAAAAATAATAATAAAATAAAAATTATAAAAAATATATTAAATATTATTTATTTTTACCGAACTGTTCATAATAATGATGTTAAAAAAAATGTAATAAAATAATAATAATAATACAAAAAATAAAAAAAAAAAAAACATAATAATAATGTTAAAAAGAAAAGAAAATAAAAATAATGTAAAAAAATAATAAAAAAAAGAAAAAAAAAAATAATTAAAGAAGAATAAAATAATAAAAATGTTAAAAAGAAAAAAAATTATAAAAAGAGAAGAAACAAAAAAAAAAAAAAATTAAAATATTGTAATAAAATTTTTCAAATTTACAGAGCTGTTCTTTATATAGATCTTCCACTTCATAATAATAATGTTAAAAGACATAAAAAAAAGATAAATGTAAAGATACATGTAAAAAAAAAAATAATAATACAAATTTTTAAATGTAAAAAATAATATAAAAAAAAAAATTAAAAAAAAAAGAAAAATAATGTAAAAAAAAAAAATAAAAAAAAAAATAATAATAGTGTTAAAACGAAAACAGAAAAATGTACAAAAAAAGTAAAAGAAAAAAAGTAAAAGAAAAATAATAAAATATTTGTAATAATAAAGTATTTAAAATTTACCGAGCTGTTCTTTAATGCTAAAAAACATGACAAAAGAAAATAAAAAAAAAAATAATAGAATTTTTCAATAATAAGAAAGTATTTTACCTTTACTGCACTGTTCATTGTATAGTGTTGATAAACGATTTGAAGTACTATAAAGTTGAATACTTAATATAGACAAAAGGCAATAGGCAATGATAATACATATGATCATAAAAATGGTAGTGTGCTGAACAACAAAATCTAGTAACTTACTGATTCATTATCAAAATCTAACTATTAATAATGCTACTACTATATTTTTATCACAGCTGTAAACTAATTTAAATATATAAGTTTATCAGCTGCATATAGCTAAGTCAAAAAAAAGACAGCTTGCAAAATGCTTGATAAAGTCCAATAAGCCCGCCAGTGTTGGTAAGCGCATAACAGGCGATGAGCGCAAAATGTTTATCCTTTCAGCTTTGGCGTCGACATCGTTGCGTAGGAAATGTTATTGTTAAATGTTAGTTTTGTTATGCAAACACGTTCACAGACAGACTTACCCAAACACACACACACACACACATACACACACACACGCACAGTGATAGTTGCGAAAATATGAATAGTCAAAGTCGAAGTTGGCCATATGTTCGCCTCAACTTTATCCCACAAAACAGTTGCCTGCTGTGAGGGGGGGAGGAGGGGTGTTATGGGCGTGGTTGCACGGTTGCAAGCGAAGGGCGTGGCCGAGGGAAGGGGGAGGGGGGAAGTGGCTTAAGGGTGTTTAAGGTAGCTGCTGTGGCATACAGTCAAATGGCAAAGCGCTAATGGGAATTTGCGTTGTTCGTCTGCATTTTCGTGAGCCGTGCACGTCTTGTGCTTTAGCTGCAATAAGCGTGACTGCAGCATTGTTGCAACAAACAATTCCAGCTGCAACATGCAGCATGCACAATGCAGCTTTTTTGCTGCGTAGGCGTCAGCAATAACAACAATAGAAAAGTTGCCAAATAGAAAATTGCAATGCACGCAAATGGCAAACTATGTGTGTGTGTGTGTGTGTGTGTGTGTGTGTGTGGCGTAGCCAGCTCTAAGCTTGCCACATGTTGTGGCTGCACAAGTTTTTGGCAGGCGCCAGCGGGCAGGCCTGGCAAGCAGAGCAGAAAAAAATCAAAATAAAATAAAAATAAAAAATATAAAAAAATTACGCATACGCCCAGTTAAATCCGCAGCAAATTCCATTGCTGTTTGTCGGCCGTATGCGGCATTTGTTTATTTATTTATATATTGCACACATATATGTATGTATATGCAATATGTGTGCATACGTTTTAGCGCGCATGAATATGCAACAAAGACAGCAACAACAATGCGAACAATGCGCACAAAGCCAGCAAACGGTTTATTTATTTATTTGTTTGCTGCTGCTGTCTGTCTATGTGTGTGTGTGTGTGTGTATTGGCTGACTCGCGGCCATTTTGTGACTGCTCTGGCAAAACTCAATTGTGCATGCCATAAATGTTGCTGGCCAACTTTAAGGCCAGCTGCCGAGCTAACTTGAATGCAGCTAAAACACAAATGGCCATTAATAATCGGAATACGTTGCTTCCCCTTGCCCGCCTGCCAAATGCCAAAAGGACAGCAAAGTAATTTCAATTTCTTTTTCATTTTTTTCCTTTGCTTTTGTTTGCGTTTTCTTTTGCTACTTTTTTTTCTGTTTGTTTTTGAGAGAGAGAGCACAAAATGAAGTTTGCTGGGCGCGTTAACGTTGCAATTCATAGTTGGCGCTTGATGGCCAGCAAATTGAAAATGTCAAGTGCATGCACACACACACACACACACGCACACAGGAACACACACACACACACACGCACACACAGGAACACACTCTTTGACAGGCTATCAAAAAGCATTTTGCGTTGAAAGGTTGCTGAAATGTAAGCATTGAGTGCATGGCGTGGCGTCATTCATGTCCTCATGCTAATTGAAAGTAATCAGATTTTCTATTATGCTTTAAGTATTGAAAAATTTTTGTAAACTATCACAGCATAATATATGTATAGTGATTTGTTGTAGAATCACGTGTAAAGTGTCCTGAAAACTTTGTTTTTGCCTTTGACATGCGGATGATCCAACAAAAGTGTTGCAATTTTACATGCATATAGCGGAGCTGTATTTGAGCTGAGCATGAACATTTTAATTTTAAAATATTGATTGAGATGTGCCATTTAATTAATAATCAATATAAGGGTGTAAAATGTGCATAAATAATTTGTAAAAATATTATGTAAATTATTCTCAAAATTTGTTCGACTTGACCAAACAAGTGAAATGCAACGTTTTATGCGCATATTTCAACAGCTTTGAAGTTTAGCATTAAAATTGTAATATTCAAGTATATAATGAGCTTTACCAATTGATTGTCAAACAACTAAGGTCTATCAAGATCCCATAATACAGTTAACATGCGCAGTATGGCAAACTGTAACTGTATGAAGTGGATTCCGCAATGTGAAGTCGCATCTTGCGCAGTATACGGAACCCCCCCAGTGCACACTGGGAAAAATTGCCAAATAAGTGGCATAAAGTCCAAAATTTTATGGAACCAAAAATGAATTCTGTTTTATTATATTCAAAGTATAAACCCTATATATGAAGAATCAAACAATGTTTTTGCTAAAAATGCAATACTTTCATTATAATCAAGTTTCAAAGTCAGCTGATTAGTCGGCTGATTTTGGCGACAAAATTGGTGGGAAATTTTTATTCACTTTGATTACTTGACAAATGTACAAATCGCAAAAATAAAATATTGTGAAAAATGGATTTTGAAGGCCTGGGTATGTAGAATGAATAAAAACAAGCATTTTGTGTTCATTTTTTTTTTTTATGTTCTATATGTTTTCTGTTTTGTATTATCCATAATGATAGAAAACCCATCCAAAGTGTTCATCTTGTGTGGAGTATAACTTTACCTTCTACATCAAATTAAAGTAGAAAGTGTGTACTAAAAGTTAGTAACAACCCCGCTTGCGGCTTTTTGCGGCTCTTGCGGTACTTTGCATTTGCAGCTCAGCTTTTTTACATATAGTTCAATAGTGATCACGTTTACGCCCTATATGAGCTATTTTTGGAGGCGTGGTCAAATGACTTAAAACTTTGTTTTTATATTTAGAGGGGTATATTTATAAAATATACCAAGTTTCAGCTCGCTATGTGCAATATTAGACTTTATGCCACTTTTTTTGGCTATTTTGCCCAGTGTGCAGTGGAATGATGGAGAGGACTAAGGAGTCTGTTACCGGATTCCTGTTGAAATTGCGCGACGATACACAAAAAGTATGTTAAATCGTATTATTGAATAAAGAAATCAAAATATCCATTATTCAAAAAATAAAAAAAAAAATATTTGTTGAAAACTTTGTCCGAGTGCAAACCTGTAATATATGACTATTTTCACATTTTTTGTTCGCATTTTTCTTCGAGCCAACCGAATGACTTGAAATTTTTTGAAAATTGAGCTAAAATACTGTGCTCAGAAAACAAGACTAAGATCGTAATCATCCATAAAGTAGAAGCGAAAATCCCACAACACCAATGGGCGAAGGCTTAAAAGACTTCACCCCCTGGACCGCAGAATATAAACGCAGTAACTTAATAACTAAATAATATTATTTAATTAGATACATTGTAAATACTGGCTTCTAGTCCATAAATAGGTTAAGGTTTAGCTAGTCACAGATTCTATATAATAAAGAAAATTAATAATGCAATAAAGAAAATTAATAAAAAAAAAAAAGAAGCGAAAATACAGACCTTTGATGTTACAAAGTTGAATTCGTGTTACAGTTTTGCTCGTCAGTGTACATCACTTTTTGTAAACATTTCGCAAACTTTTGCTAGTTTGCTAGTTGATACTAAATTTATATGACTTGACCCAATAAGAGTAATGTTATTAATGCATATATTTCAGCATTGATTGTGTTTAGTATTAAATTTATAAATATTAAATATATAATAATGGCTTGCCATTCATTTATACACTAACTTAAGTCTGTGATGAAAATAAGTAATATTATATATTTTCTAATTTCAATTTATTGCAGATTTTGTCATTGACTCGCGCATGCTTAAATTTCTCTTAACTAGAGAGATGGCTTAATGCCTTTATTTTTTATTCTATTCTATTCTACTTTAATTTATGTTACGATTGACCAGAGGATGAGGAGATCTTTTTAGTCTTCTGATTGTTGTGTTTACATGTAGGTTAGTTGGTTTTGGGTGGAAGTATAATCTATCCGCATACCTTGAGCTGTGTTGGTCAATGAGCTCTGCTATTGTCGAATGTCCAGTTTTGCTGAGGCAAGAGTGATAGTATATGAAATGTTTATATATTTTTTAGTTAGCATATACAAAATGCTTTGCCATTGTAGCAGTTAAGTTAATTTTTGATTACTTTTTAACATATATCAATGATTTTATTTATTAAGTCATCCGAGATAACAATTACCCCTTTGTGAACTTTGTCATCTATAGATTCTGTACTTTTGGAGCACAACTTGAAGTAGTTTCTCATATGTTTGACTAGAAGTAAAAGACATAATGACTGCATATTGAAGATAATTTCTATGCTATGGCAATCAGCATTGAAGAAGAGCCAGTAAAGAGGCACTGAAGCATGGTAAGTGATATGGAAAGGATCAGACATAGCTTTAAGATGCAGACAAAATTAAAGTAATATTTCTATGCAAATTTTTGCAATTATTATTTTATGTTTATTTATTTAGTTGCTCTTAACATTTCTAATTGCAATCTTAAAGCGGTAAGCTGTGGCCACATCGTACATGGCCTCAAGACATAATGACTGCATATTGAAGATAATTTCTATGCTATGGCAATCAGCATTGAAGAAGAGCCAGTAAAGAGGCACTGAAGCATGGTAAGTGATATGGAAAGGATCAGACATAGCTTTAAGATGCCGACAAAATTAAAGTAATATTTATATGCAAATTTTTGCAATTATTACTTTATGTTTATTTATTTAGTTGCTCCTAACATTTCTGATTGCAATCTTAAAGCGGTAAGCTGTGGCCAAGTCGTATATGGCCTCACCGCAGCCATGTTTGAGGCGAGAGTGCAGCTCGTTGCACTTGGCATTCTGCACTCTGCACTCGAGCAGTTGGATGCTAAAACAAACTTTTCAATCACCGCCAGAGCCGGCGAGTCAACGTCATTGCCAAGGCATTAAATGAGAAATGTAGCAAAGTAAACATGCTGCAAATGCTGCCAGGATGGAGAGGGAAGGGAAGGGTAGTCATGAGGATGTGGGTATATGTGGCATGGCTTTGGGTCGGAGCTGGGGCAGCTGACTTCAGCAATGGCAGTCAATCAGCGAGCAGTCAGCGCAACAGCGCAAAAAAAAAAAAAAAAATACCTTTAAAAGCTGCAAAAAATAAGTCAAGTAAAATAAATAAAATGCTACAGCGTTTAAAAGCAGACGAAGCGTGCAGCTGGAGCTTGGAGTCAGAGTCACAGTTGGAGTTGGAGTCGCACTTGGAAACGGAGTTGATGTTGAAGTCAAAGCTGAAAATGTTGCAGACATGTTGGCAACAGAACGCCATGGGGCATGCAACGCGACTGACGAGCAGCAGAGTTGAAAACTGTGTGACAAATACAAATCACTTTAGATTTATTTGATGAAATTGTTTGATGATGTAGAAAAGGATTAACGCCAATGATATTTGTGTAACGGCACAGCGGTATTGCCCGTTACCGTTAAGCGCCCCATGCAGCAGCTGCAACTAAAGCACAAAATTGATTTCAGATGAAGACACAGACGAAGATGAAGCATGACAGTAATCAATGATGAATGACCCGGGGCTAAGTGGCAAGTGGCAAGTGGTAAGAGGGAAGAGGTAAGGAGATACGACGCCAGCCATGGACTCTTTGTAGAGGTCGCTCCAAAGTTAGCCAAACAAACCAATAAATTCAGCTGAAGTTAGAAAGTTTGCTGCACAGCTAGATCTCAGGCATCTAAGATGTATAACCGTAAGAGATCTTAAATAATCATGTAAATGGCCATTTAAATGCTCATGCATTTAACAGAATTATGTTGGATCTGTGTAATCTGTATAACAGATTTGTTGATGAGCTTTTCATTATAACTGTATAACAAACAGATTTGTTAACCAGCTTCTCACTATGACTGTATAACAGATTTGTTAACTAGCTTCTTACTATGACTGTATAACTGATTTGTTAACTAGATTCTTACTATGACTGTATAACAGATTTGTTAACTTGCTGCCCATTATAACTGTATAACAGATTTGTTAACTAGCTTCTCATTATGACTGTATAACAGATTTGTTAACTAGCTTCTGACTATGACTGTATAACAGATTTGTTAGCTAGCTGCTCATTATAACTGTATAACAGACTTGTTAACTAGCTGCCCATTATAACTGTATAACAGATTTGTTAACTAGCTTCTCATTATAACTGTATAACAGATTTATTAACTAGCTGCTCATTATGACCGTATAACAGATTTGTTAGCTAGCTTCTGACTATGGCTGTATAACAGATTTGTTAACTAGCTGCTCATTAAAACTGTATAACACATTTGTTAACTAGCTTCTCACTATGACTGTATAACAGATTTGTTAACTAGCTGCCCATTATAACTGTATAACAGATTTGTTAACTAGCTTCTCATTATAACTGTATAACTGATTTGTTAACTAGCTGCCCATTATAACTGTATAACAGATTTGTTAGCTAGCTGCTCATTATAACTGTATAACAGATTTGTTAACTAGCTGCCCATTATAACTGTATAACAGATTTGTTAACTAGCTTCTCATTATAACTGTATAACAGATTTGTTAACTAGCTGCCCATTATAACTGTATAACAGATTTATTAACTAGCTTCTCCTTATAACTGTATAACAGATGTGTTAACAGATTTGTTAACGAGCTTCTCATTATAGCAGTTATAACTCACATATAACTGTATAAAAGTTGAGATATTCCTAACTACATTTAATGACAATTTGTTTGCCAAACACATAAAATTAGGAGCTACATCCCCTAATCAGTATAACACTTTTCATTTGAATTGAGCTGCTCTACCCATGGGCTCTGCGGTATAACACTTTGGTATTTGTAAACGTTATCAACAAATGTTTGATGTTCGTGCAGCTGCGCAAACTGTTTTAATTATAATTTCACAAAAGCTGCCGTGACATTTGCTTGAATCGTGTTACGCCTACTTAACCCTATCTAAATTGGGTCACATCTTTCGCTCCCTAAACTCGCATCGCATCGCATCGCATCGCGTGGCTTGACCCGGCTCAACTTCTTTTCAGACGTCTGGCAGCCCTTGTTTTATGCAACGACTTTTGAATTATGTGAGAAATCGCTGCTACGGCGATAAGCAGATGCTAGTGTGAAAGAGACACAAAGAGGGAGTGTGTGTGTGTGTGTGTGTGTGTGTGTGTGAGAGAGAGAGAGAGAGAGAGTGGGTTGGCGTGCCTCCTTTTGATATAATCGGCGAGGCATAAATCTCAAGACCTGCCCGGCGGCTGCAATTTACGGCACGGCCGTAAATTTTTATAAATGTCCTTGTAAATAAACTCGCAAATATGCTGATTTAGCATATTTGTGATATATGAATGCGCATGGCCTTGTGGGCGTGGCGCTGGGCCACGTCTGTGGTTTATATGCCAGCTGTGTCTGTGTGGGTGTGCGAGCGTGTGTGTGTGGCAGTTTTATTGTGTGCTTGCCATGTCCTTCTTGTGTTTCATTCACATATATGTTTGTATATATTTATATAAATTTATTTATTTATTTTTTTTATTGTATTTCCCTTTGATTTTGTTCCCCCGCTATGGGATATGGTCCAACAAATAAAAAATAGAAGACAAACAACAAGTGATAAATAAAAAACGAAAATTTTATGTTGCATTAACTTTTGCTGTTGCTGGCATTGCGTCGCATAAACAAAAGCACATGTGTAATAAAATTTATGCACATAAACAGACAAAACAACAACAAACAACAACAACAACGGCAAACAGTGAAAACAACGACCATCGAGACAATGAAAAGCGCGTTAAATATTTTATAAAGCAGCCTGAAAGTATGCAGCGCTTTTTTGTTCGCTTGTTTATTCCATATTTTTGTTTTCTTTCAAAAAGAGAAAAATGATAAACAATTATATCGTTATACTATGCTCTGTGGAGACGCATATAAAATGCTCATAAATACGTCGAGCAGCTTCAGCCATATACAGACTTACATGTGTCTTTCTTTATAGGGATCAAGTGCGCTTGCTATATCTGAAGCATATATCATTTACCCAACTTGGGAACTGTCAGCAAAGGCGACATGCTTACCGATTTGGAACTGAAATTTCGAATTTATTTGAGAGAGAGAGAGAGAGAGAGAGAGAGAGAGAGAGAGAGAGAGAGAGAGAGAGAGAGAGAGCAATTAGATAAAGTCCAATAATATAGGAAATTCATTATGCATAAATTACTTATACATATACCTAACATATACTTAACAGAATGTCTATGGACATGTATAAGCGATCATTCTGTTAACCATATGTTGAGTAAATGTATAAGTAATCTAAGTATCAGTATGTGAAGTATAAGTATAAGTTCAGTATAAATATAAGTATGTTAGATATAAGTGATTTATGTATGAAAGAGTTGATTATACGCAAGGGATATATACATAAGTCAGCTGAGTTTATGTATGTTTAATATATAGAGTAGAATTTGAGTTAAGTATAAGTAAAAGTTGAATATAAGTATAAGCTAGGTACATACATGTTAAGTATGATCATGTTAAGTATAAGTTGAGTATAAGTATAAGCTTAGTACATTTATTTTAAGTATAAGTTGAGTATAAGCTAAGTACATGCATAAGTAGTTAAGAGTTAGTATAACTATAAGTATAACATAACTATGTTAAGAGTAAGTATAGGTAACTTAGGTATACGTTGAATTAGTATATGTACTTTGGTTCAGTAAAGGTTTAGTAAATATAAGTATAAATACATAGATGTAAGCGAATAATCATTATGTTAAGCATAAGTATGTTAAGTACAAGAATTTATTTATTTTTTTTTTTTTAATTTTATTTATTTAAGTGTTGAACCCATACATTGCAATTGTAGTAACTTAACAACACATTTATATACTAAAAAAATGACCTAACCTTTTGTTGTATACAGAAGGGCTTATAACTATTTAAATAATTTTTAATTTAATTATACTAATGTTTAATTAATATTTTTGGCGAATCCCAAGCGTTTTAGAAGTATGTAGTATATTTAGAATAAGTATGCTTTAAAAAAATATGTTAAAAAAAAGTAAGTTAATGTTAAAAGTAAGCGTGTTAACATGCATGTAGACTATCAGTAATTATGTTAAGCAAACGTAGGCTAATGTTAAATGAAGGATGTTCAGTATTTTTATGTTAAGCATGAGTAAGTATGTTAAGTAAGGTCATGTTAAATGAAGCATGTTAGGCATTAGCATGTTAACAATGAGTTTTTTAAGTTTGGAAGCTTATATATATTAAGTACAAGCATGCTAATCTAAAGTATGTTAAATATTCATTTGATAATCAATGTCATATTTATGGCACATTAAAGCATGTTAAGTTTGCTCTGAGCACATACATATGTTCAACTATTTGCCCAATGTATTACTTGCTTAAAAATGCATAAACATTTATAAATGCATCAAGTGAAATTTTCTAATTTTGCCAATGCTGGCAAAGAGTTAATTTGTAAATTTTCTATTATTCAGTTGAGCTCTGTTTTTTGTTGTCATATATGTATATTATGCAGAAGGGGTTCGACTGTGGCAGCTGGCAGCTGGCAGTACTGGCTACTCGCATAACCGATTGCCAACCATCAATTTGATTGTAAATAGTCGTTCATGGAGTGCTTTTGGCCACAATTGCATGCCAAATGCCAGAGAGTGCACAAATCGTCAGCAAAGCGGCACCAAAAGCGATTTGCGATTTGCGATCAGGCTAAATGCATTCGAATGCCACAAAGTGACCACAAAATGCCAAATGCATTCACTTCACAAGAGACTGATTCACAAATACCCTCCCCAAAATTTCAGCCTGGTAAAGCACATGCCATAGCCATATCCGTATTGCCCATGTTTATTTTGGCCAACACAAACGTGGCCAATACCTATTTATGGCACAGCCAGCAAAAGCCATTAGAGGCATCAATTATTTTCAAAATGCTGAATAAGCTATTGCCGGTTAGGATGTGTGATAATTATTGAAACCAGAAGACCAGAAGGACAAGCTATAAATATGGCATGCCAAACACTCAACTTGACCTGCTTGTTGATGGAAAACTTTAAAAATGCAAAAGGCTTAATATTCTACTAGAATATTAGAGCACAAGCTCAGTCATAGTAGAGTCAGCGAGTCATCGAGGGATGTTAAGTCTCTTGATAAGAGCAAGTCACATCAGATGCAAATGATATATTAAGTATATTATCACTATATTATCATTAGATTAGCTGCTCAAGATTTTAGAATTTCATAATTTATATTAATAATCAATATTCATAAATTTTATATGCTATTGATTATACATACATATGTCCACTTGTGCATCCGTCCTTCTATAAGACTGATCATTCATCCATCCATCAGTCTATCCACCCGTCTATTCCTACATTCATTCATCTATCCACACATCCCTCAGTCTCTTCGCTCATTCATTCGCATATATGAGACAATTTATATTAAACAAAAATTTCATTTTAGGTTTATAACAAATAATCGATAACTATAATGGCAATGATACAGTACCTCAATCCACCCACATAAGCCCTAGGTATTCATGACGCATTTTCAGCTGGGCAACTTAAGTAATTTTCATGGAGCTCTCTCATATATTTGTCAGCAGCTTAACTCTTAAATTCTTTCAAATTTATGGACATTCAATACACAGCGCTTGTTTTCAGCATTATTTCCCCATCACTCCCTCTCTCTCTCTCTCTCTCTCTCTCTCTCTCTCTCTCTATTACTCTCTCTGTCTGTCTGTCTGTTTGTCGCCCGGTTGGGGTGCGTCTGTGTGCCCCCTGCATTGTGCTCGAGACCCCGTGCTGCACAATTGTAATTTTTGCTCACTTACAACAGTAATTCGTGTTAACTTTTCGTGTAATGTGCAAATTTATGGCACAAATTTCACACATTCACTTGCAACGCATACGCGCGCATGTGTGTGTGTGTATGTGTGTGTGTGAGGGCTAGCGTGTGTGCGAGGGGGCGTGTGCCGAGTGCAAAATGAAAGTGAGTGCCAAGAGCAGATATTACTAGGGGCGACAAGTCTGTTTGAGTACTGTGGGTAGAGTAAGTAGTTGTAGAGTAATAGAGAGCATCTACTTTTGTATATCGATTGTAATCGATATAAATATATGTATAAACATATATATTTTCTGTAAATATATTTATTAATGAATTAAATCATATATTCACTTGTTGTCAAGCTCACTGCTTGAATCATACTTTCTTTATTGTATGCATGTTGCAATCAAAGTTATCGCTATTTGATCGAAGCTGCTGCTGCTAAGCAAATAATCAATAATAAACAAATATCTGTTGGCGTTTCTCAATGTCTGCAAATAAGTCTCTCTCATTCACACTCCAAGAAAAGACTGAGCGAGTAAACGATTGCAACGGTTCTTTAGCGAGTTCGTTTGCGAGCGGCTTGCTTCACTTCGTTCGTGCTTTCTCAGTGTGCTCAATGTGTCGAGCGTCAATCGTATTGCTCTCTCAACGATGTTCGTTACACGAACATCACACGAATAGTTCAACTGAAGCCGCTAAACAGAAACGAAAAACCAAAAGACCCGAAGTCTCTAGCTTAACGCGAGAGCGAGAGCGAGAACGAGTGAGTATGACTTCTTTTCGGTTGATCTCGTGCACAGAGCGTAAAGGCTCAAATGATTAACAGTTATTTGAGAGTCTTGAGCATCCTTAATTGTTGTTATTTAATTTTATGATAGTCCAAATGATTAAGAAATAAGAATACGATTTTTTATTGGGAAAAATTTAAATAAAAAAAAAAAAAATAATAATAATAATAATAATTTCTAATAAATAATGCAAAATATAGATCTCTTAATAAAATATAAATGATTGTAAACAAGTTAGCTGCATCTTAAATATTTAACGTATATATACAATATAATCTTTTATATGACATAAATACATATAACAAAATCTTAAACATTTCAAATGAAAATGATTCTGATAAATATTTCAGTCTAAGAACTAAATGCTTATCGATATCACTACCTATCGATCCACTGTTATCCGATTCAATGCCTTTTTATATGCGATAAGGGCAGTTTGGCAACGCTAAGCAATCCATTTTGGATAGGGATTCGAATCGAAATCCAAAGTTCAAATACATTGCAGAAAAATGCGCAGATGGCAAATATCTTAAAAGCCACAAGTGATTGTCCCCCAATGGCTGGCCAAAAATGTCGCTCGCCTGGCACAGCTCCTACATACCCATGTACATACGCACCTCCAGTTCCAGCCTCCAGTTCCATTCGGCCTCCTCCTGCTCTGCTGAAAAAGTCAAAGTCATCGTCGTTGTCGTTGTCGCTGGCGACTGTGGCCATAATTTACAAGTGGCTGGCGCGTACCAATTGGCTGCAGTGCAGCTTCCCGGCAACTCCAGCTCCAGTCGCTTCAGTTACTCCTGCTGCCTCAACTTTCCCCCCGCTCCAATTCTCTTCTTAGCGCGCACTCATATGTGCTGTACGGTGAATGTGCTTTGTCTTTGCAATGCGGCTACAATTTATGGGGCTCTGGCAATGCAGACAGCGTAAGAGGTTAATAAAGTTTAATAATTTTGTCAAGTGTTAACTGTGGATGGCTTTAATCTCGGATGAGCGCCTAAGCGTATGCAACGCTTTGCCAGCTGGTGGCCATAAAGCTGTACCGCACACACCTTTTCTGCAGCGGGCCCCAAAACGAAAAAATATATACATATATCGTAAATAAAGTTCACCCCAAAAACTTTCCCAAGGCAATGGCAAAGGCACCTGGCTCACCTCGCGCACTGTGTCGTAAAATGGAGAAAACGTACCAGCTGGCCGAGCGCAAACGCATCTATCAAAAATTTATTTTTACTACACACAAAAATTAAATTATATAGTCAGTCGCTCAACTTGATGAATAAGTAGTCGTAAAAATGTGAAGTCCGTCAGGAAACACAGGCAGTGGAGGCAAGCCTTCGCAGTTTTAGCTGGCAATAGCCGGACGTCAGCATAAAAATCAATCTAATTTCATTAAAGTCAGTCAACATAAAAGAAGAAAGCAACAACAACAACAACAACAACAACAACAACAACATCAGCTACAGCTCTGCCAGCCTGGCCAAGATAATGGCCAGAAAATTTCATTTTTTGAATATGCCCGAAAAAATATATTGTCTTGATTTTGTGTTGATGTGAGCTGCTTATTAAAAAGCATAAACGTTCTAACGGTAGGGGCTTAAAAAGGAAGAGACTAAAAAAAAAGAACAGTTGCTATAATGCGGAAGCTGTCAGATTTTATCGTCTGTTTCATGTCTTAATTGTGAGTTATGCAAATGCCTTTTGTGCTCAAAAGAAGGAAATATTTGTAATTTAATTAAAAATCTAGTTGAATTAGCTTAGGTATGATTCAAATATATTTCAGTTGGGAAAATTATTATAAAAAATATAATAAAAATAATAATTTATTTTTTATTTATTTTTTTTTATTTGTTGGCTGAGGCTTTAGCTATAGTTAGTACTAATTTTCATTATTATTAACTACTATACAAAAATAATAATTCGCGAGATCAACCGAAAAAAAAGACAATCTCTCTGGCTTTCACTCTTGCCTAGGGGCTTCGGTTCACTTCGTGTTTTTTTCTTCTGCTGAGCGCCATGAGTTGCACAAGCGATTGGTGAACAGGCAGAGCGAAACAAAGCAAAAACAAACTGTAAGCGAGCCGATCGCAAAGGCACTTGTTAAAGAAGCGTTACAATCGGTTGCTCTCCGCGTTGTTACTATTAGTGTGAGCGAGAGAGACTTTTTGCAGACACCATGAGAGACGTTCAACAGTTATTTGCGTGCCATGCTTATTCTGCATTTGTTTAGCTGCAGTAAGCGCATGGGGAGAATAAGTTAGGAGGTGAGCGAGTTCTGAGAGCGAATCAAAGGAGAGCAACATTTACGCTCTGACAACTCCAAATGCAGCTATTATTACTTATGTATGTACACTGAGAAGCAAAACAGTAACACGAATTCAATTTGTATGTATGTATGTATAACATTGTGTTCGGCGCAGCAGCTAATAAATACTCTTAAATAAGTTTCTCTTAAATTAGTCCATTCTCTATATCATTTCATTCGCTGTTAATGCACTCATACACATAAGAAAGCATAACAGACATACATATGTAATTTTCGCCTTCCTTTTACTTGCTTATACTTGTAACTTTGTTTCTTTAAATTCTCTAATTCTGTACGAAAGTTGTCTGCAAGCGCGCAACATCTCTCTTATCTTTTCGCATACAATTAACTTTGCTAAACAATATCACGGACTCGGCATTAAATTAATAAATAATAAGCTAAATTAAATCGTATTGGCTTTTTATTTTGTGCCTTCGTAAATGATTGGAGCCAGAGTTGCCGAAAAAGCTTGGCAGCTTCCAACATTTTGGTGACCCCGACGTGAATTATACACTTCGTGATGTTCGTTTAGTGCGCTAAAAGTTATTAATCTATTTCGTCGTCCGCTCAACCGTGAAATTTATAAACATTTGTGCAAAATAGTGCATTCAAATTAACAATCAATTTCATCGTAACACAACAGTGTTAAAAACTATTAGCCTTCTCCGTGAAATTTATAAACATTTGTGCAAAATAGTGCATTCAAATTAACAATCAATTTCATCCTAACGCAACAGTGTAAAACATTAGCATTTGTGAACAAATCATTTTGTTCAAGGTGCATAATTCAGTGTATGCAGTTGTGCGAGCATTATCTTTGTCTTCTCATTCTCTTTAATCGTTCGCTTCGTTCGTCGCCGTTTGGCGCCTTTGTGTGCAGCGTCTGCATAGAAGGGCCCGCTAATCCGAAAATAGCTGTGTTAGATCACACACATACAAACATATCACACACAGTGAGCTTGCATATAAAAGGTGCAGCTAAATTGGAAGTGCCATTAGTGAGTCTATTAGCTTGTTGCATCAACTTTGCAATTGAACTTGTGAATTGAATTGAATTGAGCATAACTTAAGTGAATTTGTGACGTATCAAATGAATAACTCAGAATCTATGCTGATGGAGTGCCTGCATCTCAGGTCACTTATTAGGCTTAAAACGAAAGCTCTTTCGACAGACTTGAAAGGTTATATGCCGAATTAGACGTGGAAAAATTAAGTCATATGGATTCGTGTGAGCTACGTGTGCTGTTGGATTCGATCACCAAGTTAGAGTCAAATTTTGAAGCGGTTCACACTAGCTTAGAGGAATCAGATTTTGAATCCATATCTAGTGATTTACCTGCGAAATTTGAATCAACTCTACTAAAGTTTAAGGGCCTTGCTTCAGCGTGAACTGGGAAGTCGGCCGAATCCACAGCTATCTTCAACGCTCAATACAAGTTTTACAAATGCTCATCCAATGGTCGTCATGTCTAATCGATCGCGTTTGCCGCAGCTGGAGCTGCCAACATTTAATGGAATCTACACTGAGTGGGAAAACTTTTACTCTATGTTCAAAACGATCATAGATACTGATCCTGATCTCAATCCTGTTGAGAAGTTCCAGCATCTTCGATCTTGCTTAAGCGGTTCTGCTTTGGATTCCATCAGCTCTTTGGAAATTAAACAAGGGCTAACTATATCGTCGCTCTGGATATTCTTCAACGTCGTTTTGATAATAAACGTTTTATCTTACAGGCAGCACATCAGAGCGATATTTGGGCTTGAGAAGGCTGATACCTCTGTAGGTAGGCTGAGGCAATTAACGATAAAGTGACATCTCACCTTCGTGCTATGGATTCTTTAGCGTCGAGGGAAGAAGTTGCTGATATTATCATCGTGCAGACAGTGTGGCAGAAATTGGATAAGTCAACTCAGGTCAAATGGGGAGGAAAGCTCGTCTGCTAATGAGTTACCATCGTGGGCCAAATTGTCAGCTTTCTTGGCAAGGGCGATGTCGAATGCTTGAAAAATGTGGATCAAGTTTTGCAAGATGGTCAGGTTGGCAAGTCAGGGAAGATCGTGAGTACACATTTAAGAAAATCATTTGTTGCTTCCAAGATTCCTAGTTGTTGTGTATTTTGCGAAGACACAAGTCACATGATATTTCAATGTAAGCGCTTTGAGAAATTGTCGCCAATGGCAAGACATAAGGAGGCCAAGAGACTCGCGCTTTGTCTTAATTGTTTGAGAAAAGGTCATCAGCTAAAGGATTGTAAATCTAGCTCCATGTCGTACCCCCTTGGCCAGAGGTGGCGTGGAGCACACAATAAAAAAACTCGAATTTCTTCCACAATCAGAAACTCCAATATACATATAAAAACCAGCTCACAAATCCCTGACGCTGAATAGTTGCACACACCAAAAAAAAAACATCAATACAACAACAAGTCACATTACAATACATCCCACTGCCATGGTTGCCATGTCCTGTCCGTCTGCCTCAAGCCCACATCTCGCTAGTTCGTCTTGATGTTTTGTTTCTATTGCTATTCTACTACGCAATATCCTTGTCAAGAATCGGAGCTGGAACATTCGTTCCGTTTCGTGTACTCTTGGTTCAGGATTCTCCACATCTTCATTCACTCTTCGTCACCAGTCTCTTCGCAAATCAAGCTCAGAACTAAAATCGTGAAACAGCAAAACATCGCTCACCCTGCAAAAAAGTTTTCTGGTCATTGTGTGGATATGCTAGTCCATTCTCAAACTCTAACCGCGAGATACTGCAGACTCGAACTCTCGTCTCTCTGAAATCGCAGAATAATTCACATTATTCTACTACTATCACGCCTGCATCGGTTGCCCAAATGCATTACTGACAATCGCCTGGGATTCATGTCTATCTACATCATACCGTTGGAATATACCCTACACCACAACATCCAGCTAGCTTGCATCCCTTATTCCATAAGTCACAAGCGGATTGTGTTACACTACTTCTCACTCCAGGAAACTCCTAGGTTCCAATATAAATTCCTTCAATAGACTGTTGTGTGTTGGTCAAATTCTTGTTAGCACCTGTTTAACCATTTTTTCAGAAAACTCACTCAACGGCCTGGAATACACGTCGATCAAAAACAGGAACTGGCTGGCAATACAGGCCCACCAAAACTCTCAACAATCACGATTCATCGCCACCAAAAAAACACAACCAAAGAGCTTCGGAATCGACCCTAATCACATGCACATACAGCATATAGACTAAGGAGTTGTATAGACGAACAAAAATGTAACAACATATTCGTGTGGAAATGATAGCAAAACTCATCCTTCGCGCCTATCCATGCCACAGGTAAACCACCACACAGAGGGAGGACTAACCATAGATCAGACAGAACATTTAACATCCGACCAACATATACAGTATACGACTTGCTACCATCAGGAGCCAAAATATCAGTTTGCTTTGCCAAAAAAGCTAGCGTCGGAATCTTTTTGGCGACGTCTTATTGCAGGCCAGCGGCGCTCGTAAACTTGGAGCGTAATTCGCTGAAATGAAATTCCTCAAGGAGAAATTCAGCATTCCTACAACCGGATCAATAAATTGACCCTACACAACATAAATCCAAATGATCCCAAATAGGATGCTGCATCTCAGATATCAAATAAACTAGAAAGCAAAAATATTTTCTTTATACCTTCTTATCCCCATCATGTGCGTATACAAAAAAGAGTTCCGACAACAAAGCTGAGAGTTGTCTTTTGACGTGTGCTCAGCCATCACCCCCACATCTGCTCCCGTCTCTCACCCCTCCCATTAAACGAGTGCTCTATAGGTACCGGAAATAAACACAAGACAAAAATATAATCCAAAAAGCATACCATTGTTTACTCGTACTAACTGCGCAATTTTACAAGCGCACCACTTTCAATACGACAACTAAATAAAAAAAATACATAGCATAAAATCGCGTACCAACAGGTATCATAAGAAAACTTGTCATTATATACAAAGATCTAACAGAGCCTCTGACATTCCTCATCAAAGCTTCACATTGCATTTTTGGGGGTGGTTGGGTCGTTGAGACCGTGCAGACCACAATGTCCAATAAAAAACATTCACAAGTTTTCACAATTAACAGTCCAACTCAACCACGAATCACTATGTGGAACACACCAACCCCGTCCATATACTCTTTTGGCAATTCGTGCAATCTCAACTAGCATGGATGATCTTGGCGTCGTACCCATAGTGGAATCTAAAACTGTCTTGCGAGATTGCTATCGGTTGATGATTTGTGATATCAGGAGGAATTCTACGCTCTGAAAATGCACACACGCAAATCAAGAATACAAACATAAGAATGCGACAAAAAAACAACAAACAAATCTTCTGTGTACCGAGAAATTTAAATGTGAGAACAATGGTGCTCTAACTCAACTGATATACTATCGCAGGAGTTTCCAGAACTGAGCAGGAGAGTTTTCTCAACTCGACGACGGCAGCGATGTGACAAAACACTTGGAACCGATCTGGGATCCTCGGAAGGACAGCTTCGTGTTTCACTTTCGTGCCCAACATTAGATACTGGCGACACACATACAAAAAACGCTCGGTTTTTCACGCATTTGCGGCGATGGTTTTTATTCGATCTCGTTAGAGATAATTGATCGGAACCTACAACTTTACAAACTAGGTGGCAAAAATCATGCTTGCAACGCCTGTGAGAGCAGCTTGCAATGGATAGAGCTTACACAAAAAAGCAAACCAACTCTGTGAAACAAAAGCGACTTGAGCCTTAGGAGTCCAGAAGATTATGGTAAGGTACTTTCACAAGCAAGCCTGAAAGACCACAAATGCAGTAATCCTTCCATCGATACAAATAGAGCTACACACCAATACAAACCAACTTAAGGCAGGCGAGTCGAAACTTGTACCATGCCTTCTGCGATGCTACGTCTCACTTCTTATAGGCTAGCTTAAGCTTGTTTTATGGTGTTCGCAAAAAAAAAAAAAACAAAATCATCGAAGAAGCTGTTCAAGTCAGGTTGCTCTTGTTCCAAAGGCAGGGTCGGCCACCCCTACGATACACTGTGGTGCCTAACTTGAGTTACATAAAAGCGCTTCTGGCTTTCTGCATTAGCGCACTATGCTGGATAATAAAACACTAAATAACAAAATGAACTGTGTTCGAGTGTGAGCTGCATTGTGTTCAGTCATTCAGGTTCCGTGGTCTTGTCTTGGTTAAAGTAAGAGCCATCTCAAATTCAATGTGTTTGTTCTCTAACAGATTTGTGGCTCATACGCCGCTCACGATCGGCATTAGTGGTCACGTACGTGGGGCCAACGAATGATTCCGGCGACATGTTAAAAAAATCCAACAGGGAATATACACAATGACACCCAGTTGTCGCTAACACTTTTGCAAATCCCAAACTTAATGGATACATGAGAAGGGGAGAAATGGTTACTTGTGTGGTCCAGAGGGCCCTGGCCTATGTCGAATCATAAAAGCTCTACTCCTGAAAAACAATGCCGCGGCCAAGAGAGGTTTTAGTGTCTCACGAGCTGAGGACACCACAGACTAAATCCAATGAACTAAACAATCAATTCGTACATCCACTCAAACAGACATAAATGAACATTCGTGAATAAACAATGAAAGCGCACTCTTTTAGGCCTACAACACAATATCACACATCACAATGAAACTCTTAAAAATAACAGAAACAAATAAGTCAGTCCTGAAGTATAGTCTCCAGACGATCTTCGTCAAGGGATCGTTCCTAATACCACTCCAAAACACCACAACCAAAAAAAAATAACAACGACTCCTATCTAATCTATCAAAGACACACATCAGTCTGCACCAAGGCCAGAATCTTCTTGCCCCTACAGAATGGAAAGACAAACTAAACAATAATCGTCAAGCTAACCACATCTTTCGCCTTCTCCATTATTGATGATTTTGGTCTACTTAACAGATCGGTGGTCGTATATAGCGACACTTCCTACTCCTCAGTCTAAATTACGTAACATCGCGCCACAAAACCACAACATTATCTAGCCCACCGCAGCACCTAACCCCCTACCCAAACCAATATCGGCTACACCTAATCATCCAAAGCATTTTAATCAAACACAATCAGAGATCACTCACATGCAGGACCGCAGGCGCTTTTCTTGGATATAATCGGAGTCGACAGCAATTCTGGCCCACTTACAGGCTGGCATGAAACGTGTTGCTCCGAAGCCAATTAAGCGAAATTAATACCAAAAACATATCAGCTGCAAATCCTGCCATTCAGTCTCGATTCCGCAACAACAATCCCAAATAAATCTGCGGACATATGCTCGGAGCGTGCCCCAAAGCAGTCTACATAACACCGAAGCACTTTAACCAAACCAAAGTCACCTCGGAGATAGGACATGATCATGTAGAAGTACACTTTATTACAAGCCTAAACACAGACCCGAATGGCAAAAACCCTGTGAAAACACAAAAAGCCTCTGTAAAGTGGTCCTACATCTGCGTGTTAGCTTCAGTGCACACACAAGGCTGTATGAGAAAGTTGGAACTCGCAAAGGAACAATTTCGACATCTGCTTTTTTTGTGGGCGGCCCGCTAAGCGTTTCAATCATCATTGGATAACAAGACCGTAGGCACATTTCCCAAAAATGCATTTGGTCTGACAATGTTCTCAAACACTTACAGTCTCAAAAACAAAATCCTAATGATGAGTGTGCCATCGGAACCAAGTATGTGCTAGTAATATTAAGCAGGCCGCACTATATAGTATGCAGGAAACCAAACCACAGGACACACACAAAACTCACGCATATGAAGTCTCACAACTACTTGCATCAACATACAGCTTCGATTGCGTTCCTAACCTTTCCTCGTTCGCCCACACTTCGGCGTGCCTAGGGGAGCACAGTTAAGACAGCTAAGTAAACAGTTTAATAATCCATAACTACTAGTGTAGTACACATCAGTGCACCTCATTAGCTGCATCAGAAATATACAAGAAACAACGAACATGGCGACACTTTGGAGGTCTTCAAAGTTCAGGCAGACTACACAAAATCAAAACTATCTCGTCCTCTTGTTGCAATTTCCCCGAACACACAACACATAACCGATCGTATCATTAATGAGAAGTTCATCCTCTAGCTCAGTGGACATTTTCTTGGGATGGGTCGAACCACTCATCAGTTTCCTTCCCCGATCCAGACGTAAACTGGTTTGACCACAATCGCCTTGATCGCTGGCAAAACGCCTGACGTACATACATGGCAGAAATTGATTATTATGTGAAACCAACGCTGGAGCAATATTGCAACTAACACTACACGCACTTCTCCACACAACCGTGGAAAATGGTCGGCACGCCCGGTCAGTCTTCTATCACAGTCAAAAACTGATGATTGTAATATCGTAGAAAAAACGAACGACAAACCCATATGCCAAACCAACCAAATTTAGACACCCATAGGCACATTACCCTGTCGTTGAGATCATTGCTGGACAGCCTGAAACTAGCTGCTGCTGAAAATGTAGCCAGTAGTAAATGCTGTCTACGATCACGAAAAACAAAAACAAGCACCACCCATGGACTACACGTCCGAGCTGTTCAATAAGCTGTGCGTCCTTCCGGCTTGATGAATCCGTATGAAAGACTAATTGTCTTTCCCCAGGGCGAAGGGAGGATTGTTCTACGAACAGTGCATGCCAAATACTACATAAAATACAACACCTACATAAGCTTTTCTCCTAATTAGTAACCAAATTCCTAATCACTCATAAAATTACATATCGCTGTTAACATGCAACTCCTAACACACATAAGACAAAAGTCATAACATCAACATTACACATGACTAAATTGTAATCATTTCCGCCTCCTTTTACTCTGTGCTTACATTCCTTGTAACTTATGAGTTTCTTTAACCCTTCTCTCACAAGTCTGTAGCTAAAGTTGTCTGCAAGCGGCGGCATCATCTCATCTTATACACTTTTCGACATACAATTAAAAACAACTTATGAGACACTAAACAAAAATATCACGGTGAACTCACGCATATAAATTAATAATATAGAGCTAAATTAAATCGTATTGGCTTTTTATTTTGTGTCCTTCGTAAATGATTGGAGGCCCCAGAGTGCCAAAACAAGTGGAAAACAACAAAATCTTGCAGCTTCGCAACTACATTGGCAAGGATTTAAAAACAACAAAAAAGACCACAAATAAATTCAAAATCACATACTCAATCTCTATTAGTAACACAAAAAAAGGCTGCTACCTGACCATTAAAACATTTAAACTGTGAATTAGCTTAGGCCGGTTGTATTTTCTCATTATAAATATATTGGCCTGAATATGAAACATGATACTTGTATGCAATTAAACCACATAAATACAATGTCACATACAAAATACAGAATTATATGGTGTGTCAGAATGTTTCGTCAGACGTCGTTCAACCATAAACAAACAGAAATATCCTAACAGCCCATTACAGGGGCCAATTAAAAGTATAATACAGTGTCTATATATTAAATAACCTGTACTAGAAAATATAAAAAAACAAAAATATACCCAAAACACAATGATCTGTTTTATTAGAAGAGCCGCATACACAAATTATCCTCTTTGCTAGAACCACCTATAGAAAAATGAAATGTCAATTCTATACCCAACATCGCCGCAACGCCTAACAGTACATTTAAGTCGCACTAAGTATGCCAACAAATCCTTTATCCCATCAATGGCCATCAAAAATGACATATGCGGCATAAAAAACAGGCATAGGGCTGGGCAGCGAGGGGCACAACCAAAAGGTGGAAATTGACGAAAAAGCGCGATCTGTGATCTGCAACTCACATAATTCTCAGAGGCAAATGACGAAATACACCTTCGACAGTAAATTCACCCGTCGTAATGAAACAGGCGGGCACCATAATCTCACGGCTCAACAAAAAAAGAGAAAGCAGATGACAAAAACAACCTCAACAAACAAATAAACAAAAAAGTCGCAATAAAACAGTTTATCGCCTGCTTGCTTAATAGGCACCCGCCTCAGTGCCGCGAACCCTCCCTCCCCCCCCTTCCCTCTTCCCCCTCCTCCTTTTCCCTCGGCCCCCCCCCCCTTCCCCCCCCGCCCCCCCCCCCACCCATCCCCCAGACGGGATCCGAGGGCACCAATCAACAACTTCAATTACAACTTCGAACCAACAGTCACCTGACCAAGTGACCAGGCGGAGTAATCAAATACCAGCAGTGCATATAGTCATATACACACACACACATGAGTTCTATAAATGTAAGGCCGCATGTGAATTGTACTAGGGTTTCCGTTTTCTCTTCTGTAGCTCATTTCATCTTTTACAATTGATTGCTCAATTAAACACAATAATTTATCTTACATAGATATAAATTTCATTTCCTTGATTCCTACATACACACTAAGCTTCACACATTATCTTAAGTGGCATAGTCGCGGAAGAGGGTCTGTAGGGATATAGGTACTAGATTATTGGACATTAATAGCCAACGAGCTAACCAAAAAAACGAGCAAATCTAATTGGACATGGGTCCAATCATAAATTTCTCACAATGTCGATACGCTTTCCCGCTTCCAACGGGGCGTAACTGATTTTTGAATAATATCACTTATAAACTTGGCCGCTTGACTGTCACCCATGATGTCGTGTGGTGTCCTAGTCTGTGTGTGTAGTAGTGATAGTCTAGTCGCAATAGCGCACACAGAGGAAGAGAGTGATGCCTGGGAAGCGTTTGTCTACACTCAGGACGACAGCCCACCCCTGTCAACCTCCTGCCGGTGTAACATATCCTGAGCCTGACAAAATTCACGCCGTTTATCCTAACAATGACACGAATCCCACCACACGCACGCTTCGGCATATAACAAATGCCACAAAAAATTTTTCAGGCCCCTATAATTGGATGGCATTGGCGAGCGAAAGAAGCGAAAAGAGACGAGCTCTTCGAAGAAAAACCATGCAAAGGAATCGAGGCCAGATTGCCAGTACCCAAGCAAAGAGATCGACTAGACAACATTTACAACTGAACATCTAGATAATTACCCAATACTATCTCTACAATGTCCACTGCAGCACGTAAAAAAGAAGCGAGCATACACGAATACTCGTCTATATAAAACAAACGCGCCAAGATATCTCCTAATGTCCATTGTTTCCACTTTCTCCGACAAACTCACCAACAAAATTCAGCCTCTCATCAAAAACTCTCTCATACTCACATCGCGCTACTTACTACAATATACGCTCATAATGTTTACAACAATAACTCTCGCATTGCATTGGGTCTAAAAATTCTATACAGCTTACTGTTTCATATGTCATTTTTCCGCTTCATGTTCTATCTTTTGTTCTCACATTGTGCTGCTTCAATCATTTCATCATAGGGCATAAATTACCTGACTACCATTTTTCTGTTTCATTTCATTGTCATTCACGCTTGTGACCCATTATTGCTACTATTCCATAACTAACAATCTGTGTTGTTCAATAACTCTTTCTCCTCTCTCGTCTCCCTCCTCTCCTCCCTCTCTCATCATTCTTTCTCTCATACTACTCTCATTCTCATCATCTCTTCTCTCTGCGTCATCTCTCTGTTCAGCAGGCTACTGTTGTCAATATACCGCTCCATTAGAACTCTTTGCTATCATTTTGGTGGGGGAGCTTTTCACATGTTAATTATGATTACCACTTAATCCCCTAAACACACCTATAGCCAACTGTTTTCATACGTTGGTATTGGGGTCTATTAGCTCGACTGAGCGGTGCTCGAACCGTGTTCATTTTCATATGCCATTTATTCGTTCTATGAGACTGGACGGTGTTCTTTATCTGTTGCTTTTCGTTCATTGCCTGTTCCATATGCCACTGTCCCACTTACTGTCGGCCACATTTCTACTCACCTCTAAACCATATACAACTGTGAATACAGTCTCGTTACATGTTTACATAAAATTACCACTTCACAAGCCTCTCTTGTATCCAGACACACGTCAATATGATTTCCACAACGAATGTTCATACTTCCCACACTGTTCACACATTACTAAAACACAACACACTAAACGCGCCATTAAACCAAAGACATATTCACAGAATTATCATTTCTTGTCAGGCTTCATTTTTGGCTGTAATATATCATTTAGTCTTCATCTTACGAATCACACTGCGACTGCATATTTCACTAGTAAATCCAGGTCTTTTCCACGGGCATCTACACTGTTCCGTCTGCCCGTGTTGCCATTGAATATTTCATTTTTAATTGATGTCCCTTTGTCCATTTGAAATAACTTTTCAACTTAAATGATTACAAAAACTCCTGCTTGCTGTGTGCTTCAACTTCTATATCATCATATGACAAGATTTCCAAATAATGGTCATAGGCATACTTTCAGTGCAAAACCCTGAAAGATATTCTTAATATCAGTTATCTGTGTATTTCAAACCATGTCAATACAAGTTCCCATTATAAGAACCACCCTAAAAAATTGCTGGCGATTTTCCTAAAACATAGTCGAGAGGCGCAGACGCCACTGCAGCTGAATGGAATCCAATAAATTGGTATTGATGTGCAATGGTTAACCTGGCGTTTTCTCTTTATGCTATCTCCAGTGTGTGTTCGCACAGTTCCGATAGCGTTGTCCCCATGTTGTACTATGACAGCTGTCACCGTTTGTCATGCGCCTTAACACATTTTTGTTGCCGTATCCAAATCACTGGGCCTTCATATTACATGATTTAGTGATTGAAAAAAACACATAGATTAATTTCAAAATAGACCTCTAAATGACCAAGAATGGCCTTCAATTAAAAAACTCTCAAAATATTCTGCTAGAAATCAATCTACTCTTGCTGGCAATGTCCGTCATGGGTTTACCGTTTCTCGCTGTTGCCCACTCAGTGTTATCGTCACGTTCCATTGCCCATTCGGCGCTGTTGTTTATGGGCCGTCAACCACGCACAAAAAATCTGGAAAAAAAAAAACAACTAACAAAAACTATAGGTATTTCAACCAAATTCTGTCCTCCAATCGGAATTTAACCTCTTTTAAATTTCATAAACATCCATATATTTAGATAATTTATTTCCCACAAAAATCTTTAAACAGTCGCCTATATCTCAAAAATACAATACAATTATTATAATCATCCATTCACTATGTCACACTCATTGCTCTAGTATCTTTTCTTTTTACATTTCCTACAGGCATATGCCACACCACACTGTGCAAACCGTCCCGAACGTGAGCAAAAAAGTCCTACTAACTCTAATGGCCCATAATGATGTTCCTACAAACTTGATAGCTGTATGTTGTTGTATGTATAGTATGTCTCTGATATTGGGCAAATGAATCAAAAAGATCCTATAAAGGCACAAAACCACAAAAAAAAGGATATATCATATCCTGAAACTGAAGTTTCACACATTTTGTAAATGACATATAGGCAAGGCAGTTATCGAAAAAAACAGAATTACATGTACACGTCAATACACGCATTGCGACAACACAAACACGACACAAGTAAATCAAAATGTTGGCCCCAAACATATCGCAAACAACCCCAGTCCCAAGTCACACAAACCGCAACACAGCCCACCCCCAGAAAGACTCCCAAAAAGGACACGGTGTGGAAATAACTGGATGCGTAAAGCCGAGAACCAGACCAAAAAAACAATTCACCCCAAAAAAAACAAACACACGTGCCCGCGTCTACATAATACTAACTCACAACAAAACTCAAACTATCTGTCCCATCAAAAATGGCTCTAGGCTATAAAAAAAAACTACAGCTTACTCGCCAGAATCGTTATCAACACGTGTATGAACATGCGTTGTTCAAATCGCAAGCGAACTAGTGCCACACAGTCGGCACTCGTTCTTTTATTCGTACTCCTAATGATACAAACAGGACATAGATCTGGGAGGAATGTGCTTTGGAATGACCTGCTTGTATATACATATGTATGTAGATGTATGTGTCGCACTAGACAGCTAAAACTGAACTGGTTCATTGTTGTGGAAAAGAACTAGTCAGCATTTTTGACTAATACTAGCTAAGAAGACTTTTGTTACGCTATAGTTATATTTATGTATGGAACTAGACAGCTAAAATGAACTGGTTCTTTGGTGTCGAAGAAACTAGTCAATGATCTGTACTATTAGTTCATTAAACATATGTCACACCATATCTACATACATATGTACACATATGCAACTAGACAATCAAAATGAACTAGTTCCTCCGCACAAATTGTGCCTGAAATCTCGTTAGGATTTCATTAACTCAGCTTAAGTTCATTAGAATTTCTGCAACCTTATGGTTCGTCGTGAGCTTACTTATGACTCATAGTGAACTAACAGTTCATGCTGGATTATGAGGCTTACAAATATTTAATCAATATTTTATTGCTTTTATTTTGAGCCAGTTCACGTTAGAATCTTACAAGTGATTCCTAATATATAAACTGCTAAAATTATCTATAACGCATATCAAGCTAAGTTCATAATGAACTAGTTCTATTATATGATATTTTGTGATCCACTTTCATTGCATAATCTGTCCTTAAGGCTTTCTGAAATTCATGAGCATTTTAGCTATATTTTATGTTAGTTCACAGTGAACTAGTTCATTTCAAATTAACTTTAGGCTGTTTTTCTTCTCAGCTGTTTGCAAGGCAAGTCAAGTTGTAATTTACGTTTTCGACTAACTCCATTCATTTAAAAGTTCATTTTGAACTAGTTCACTGTCATATAGCAGCGCTATCCATTGTTTTAGTTGGCCGAATCTTTTGCCTATTTCATGTTTATCACTTCGCACGTCTTTTTCTTATGGTTTATAGTTCAGTTGCGCCATTGCGGCAATGGGTACTTCGCCGTGCCACGCCCACTTGAACTGTGCGCCCATCTAAATGACGCATTTTGCCGTTAGCTGTTGTTGTTGTTGCCTTTATAACTTCTACGCGGCAGTCGTTGTTTATGCGCACTGCGTGATCACATTTGGTATCAAGGTGCTGCTTGCCATTGCCTCCTGTTGTCCTGAATGCGTTGGCAGTTTTTGAAGGTTAAGCCACCTCAATCATCTTAGCCTAAAGCATTTGATTGTTTTTATCATAGTACCGTAGCTGAATTTTAAAGAATCCTGTACATTTTGAGAATATTATTGTGCAAAATTCATACAGGAAATAGTTGGGGTAAACACTAGTTCATTTTTAGCTAAGGAACTGATTTGAGTTTCTTGTAGGGACAGTTTTTTTTTTACTTAAAAAATAGAATATAATTAGTTAAAAAACTTAAGTACGTTTTGGCTAAGAAACTTATTGTACTTCCTTATAACGAAATTTATATTTTTAATTTTTTATTGTTTATTTTAATTATTATTATTATTATTATATTGCATAGAATGTTTTTGGTAAATTCCATATAAAGATATTTATATATCTTATTTTTTATTTATTAATTTTTTTTATAATATTTTAGAGAAAGTTTTTGGTGAATTCTTTATAAAGACATTTTTATATTTAATTTTGTAATATTTAATAATTATTATTTTTTTTATAAGACTTTTTTTGGTAAATTGTTTTAGTTCCTATAGGAAACAGTTAAGGCAAGTTCTAGTTCATTTTAGCTAAGGAACTGCTTTCAGTTCCAATTAAAGGACTTTTTATATTTTTAGAAAATTTGTGCTAATATTTTGTATAGAACTAGTTAAGGTTAAACTCAAGTTCATTTTAGCTTGGGAACTGCTTGCAGTTGAGTTTAAATTCATTTATAAAATCTGTGAAAATTTATATTAAAATTTCTTATAGAATTTCTAGTTACGGTAAAGACTTAATTTTAGTTCAAGAATTTTTTTTTTTAAGTTGCTCTTAAAGGATTTTATATGATTTGTGAATATTTAAATTCCTTTTAGAAAATTTTTAAAAATATTTTAAAAATATTCCCACTTAATTTGAACACTTATGTTTGTTCAAAGTTCTCATTAAATTAGTTAAAATATTTTTTCTATGTATTAAATGTATTTTTATTAAAGTATTAAATTTAGTTTTTGTCAAAGAAATTTTTATATTTTGAGAATATTTTTTTAAAAACATTAGAAATAAAATGTTTGTTCAAAGTTCTTATTAAATTAGTGAAAATATTTTTTCTATGTATTAAATTTATTTTTTTAAGCATTAAATTTAGTTTTTGTTAAAGAAATTTTAATTTTAATATTTTAAAATAATATTTTAGCAACATTAAAATTAAAATTTTGATTACATTTTTTTTTTCTCATTTTATATAAAGACTCTAGTGCAATTGAATTATGTAACTGATTTTCTATTACAGATTTTTTTTTTAAATATTTAATTTACATATTTTAAATACATGAAATATTTATATAATTTTAAATACATGAAATATTTGTATATAAAAATATTTGTGTATTTGATTGTTATTATTATTATTTTATTATTTTTTAGGATATATTTCTTTGCCTTTTAAAATAGTTAGGGAAAATTCTAATTTATTTTTATTAAAAATGCATACTTTTAAGCTCACTTAATATTTTATTCCTAATTTGTATTTTTGTCCTTGCTGTCAAATTTAACATGAACTTGAAAATCAATCGCTGCAAAACGAATCTTGTTTGGCAAGTACAATTGATTTTGACATGGCAAATAGAGATGCCGTCAAGCGTTGCCTTTCGAGTGAATGCCGAACACACACACACACACACACACACCACACACACACACACACACATACACTCAGTAACAGGCATACTTGGCTCTGAAGCACCTGCATAGCTGTCGCTCGCATAGCTTTCATGATTTAACACTGAAACACTTGATGCATCAGCATCCATCAGAGCGCACACGGATCATCAAGAAGGACACTTCAGCAGCAACAACAACAACAACAACAACAACAACGACGACGACGACAACGACGACGACGACGACAACTACGTTAAAATCAAGCGCAGTGTATTGCAATTACAATAATGCATGAAGCCCAACCTAGTCATCCAAGTTGAAGTGGCCAAGTGTCGGTGACATGGCCAGACGGCAGCTCAGCATGCCACCAGGACAGCAGGACAAATGAAGCGAGTGTCCTTGTTGGCTGACCAGTCAGCGGCAGGAGGGAGAGTGGCAGAGCAGTCAGGTGAAGCTGTGGCACGCTCGAACGTCACTGATTACATGTGCCCATAAACAACAGCATAAATGCCAGCCAAGTTGTAAATGCCAACAGCACAGCTAAGCAACATGCAACAGCAGGAGGAGCAGAAGGAGCAGCGGCAGCAGCAGGAGCAACAAAGTTGATGCTCATCATGCGGCTGGGCTTGAAGATTTATGTGGCCGGATTTTAGTTTTAATTTAGCAAGATGCCAAATTATTAAGACAGGCTCGTAAGCAGCTGCCTCTGCCACAAGCTCAGCCAAATGCAGGCAGCACACACACACACACACACACACACACAGCGAGGTATGTAGCAGCGACAACGCGTAGGACATCCAAGGACGTTGAGTACGACAAAGTCAATAAATTTTGTGGCACTGGATTGGCCAACGAGCTGAACTGAGCTGCACTTATTTAGCCCGGCTATCCACTCCCTGAGCCACTCGACAGACGCCGGGTTGCAGCAGCTGCAGTCCGCCATCTACCTTTGACTCATCTGCCAGCCAGCGAGTCAGCCAGTCAGCCATGCCACCTCTACTCAAAGCCGCCCACACTGCGCTGCTTTTCCCAGGTGTCCCAGGTGTCTATTTTAGTTGCTTTTAACTTTGTTATGGCCGCAGTGTCTTACAAGCTTTTAAGGATAATGTGCCTTGTGCTGCCAAGGATTGCAAGGATAGTTGCTCAAGTTGTGGTCAGTCGGCCAGACGTTGTTCCATAGCTGCTGAGATTTCTACAACAAACTTCGGCCAGCTCACGCAGGCACACAGGCATATTAAATTGAGCATGAGGAGGTAGGGAAGGGAAGGGAGAGAGAGAGAGAGAGGGAGTTAAAGAGAGTGTGTGAGAGAGAGGGAGATGGGCAGAGCAAGATTAGAGAGAAGAGAAAGTGAGATATAAAATAAAAAGAGACAGCGAGAGAGATATGGAGAGTATTAAAGAGAGAGAGAGAGAGAGAAATTAGAGAGAAGAGGGAGAGAGAGAGAGAGATAGATAGAGAGAGAGAGAGAGAGAGAGAGAGAGAGAAGAAAGACAGCACAAGAGACAGAAGAATATGAAGAAAGTAATATAGAAAAAAAAAGAACAAGAGTGAGTGAGAAAATTACATAAATAGTGGAAGAAGAGGCTTCAATAGAACTAGATTAAAAGACAGACAAAGAAAGTAAAAAAGCAGAGAGAGAGAGAGAGACAAAGAGAATCAGAGGTCGTCAGAAAATTATAGAGAAAAGAAGTGAAGTGAAAAGAACAATAACGATTGACAGGGCGAAAAAAGGAAGAACAGGTAGCGAGAGAGAGAGAAACTGAATAAAAGAGAAATAAAGAGTGTATGAAAGAGAGAGAGAGAGAGAGAGAGAGAGAGAGAGAGAGAGAAGGCGAGAGATCTTAACAGATATATACTCTGTATATGTGCAATCAGTTTGTTGATTGAAAGGTAATTCAATTTAATTCGAAAGAATCTATCAAATCATGTTTTCTCAATTTTACCTGAAGCCTAAAATATGATTTTAGTCTGAAATGGAACTAAATGAACTACTTGATCTAGGAAAAACATTTATAGATGTTTTCCTTGAAAATATTCTCAATCAATCTTTGCTTTATCATATATTCCTAGATATTTCCCAACAATAAATTATTAAATATAATCAAATATATAAATATCATCTAATATATAACTTAGCTACATCTCGTATTATTACCAGAGTACTTTAAGAGCAGCTCTAGAATTAAACTAAGCAGAATACCCTTAATTTATGCTAATTCCATGTTAACTGTAAACATTGCATCAATAATAAGCAACTTGAGGCATATGAACTCAGATAAATTTGAGGTCCTTAACTTCCAGGAATAACCATGCTATGCACTCCGGGGTTTCCTTAGAGTGTGTGCATGTGTGTGTGTGTGTGTGTGTGTGTTAAGTTGAGGATTTGAAAACGTATTTGACAATGCTTACAGCAATTTATTACGGCACATATGAAGCAATTAAGCTGATTGCAAAGGACCAAAGGATATTTAATTGATGTAATCAAAAACTTGAAAGCTTGACAAGGCTCCATTGCAACTCCAGAGTGTCCAAGCCTAACCCCAACTTCGAGTCGATAGACCAGTTGAGCAGACGGTGGTTATTCGGACGGCAGGTGAACCAGGGACAAAACACACACACACACACACACACACACACACACACACACACACACACACACCTGCCCAGACGCCAGTGGGGCTGTGGCCGTGGCGTTGTAGGCACTTGACAAAAGGACACACGAGTACGTATCTAGTACATGTGCATGGGCGCATTCCTGTGAATTTTTGTGAATTGAAATTTTTGAAATTTCCCGTCAGTCTGCTAGCGGCCAGACACATCGGAATGCCGTTAATTGTTGTCAGGCAGACGACATGGCCAGGACACAGTGTTGAGACTGTGCAGTTAGTTAAAGGGGTGTCAGGGGGGGGGGGGGGGGTCAAGGGGCAACACCTAAAGCTGACCATTGCAGTTGACTTTTTTCTCATTCTCTCTCTTTCACTAGAGGAGAAGTTTTACATATGAGACTTTAGACTGAAGGAATCAACTTTAAAAATATGTATTTCCCTCATTCTTTATATTTCTCTTTTTATTGATGACAACTTCCTTCATGCCCCCCTTTATATTTCTCTCTCACTCTCTCTCTCTCTTCCCCTCTCTCTTTGTCTTTCGTTTGCCTATATCCAACTTATCCCACTGAGATGTATGAAATCTCGTATTTATTATCCATACATAGATCTATTATAATCATTCTTCTCTCTATTTGTTTTTCTCTGTCTCTTTAATTGCGGCCGTCTTTCCCACTTGGCATAGGTCAATCAAGGTCTCCATAAGGATCAACAGTTAGGCATGAGTGTATCAATGAAATGTTAAGATATTAATTGTAATTATCTTTTATATTCGAAATAATTATGCATATCTTTATATAAAATATTTATCTAGCAAACTAAATCATCATCATAATAATTAATTCAAAGCACAAATTGTTATGAACTCAATAACAGTAAAACGTTTAACAGTTTGCATCAATTGGTCTGTGTACGTTATTTTAATAGGCTGCATGCAGAGCTCTGTTGTTTAACAGCGCACTGTTAGTACAAACAACTGTTGAGCGAACTTGAGAGCGACGGCGCTCTCTTGCTCTCGCACGCACGCAAAGAAGCAAGAAAAAAGGAGAAAAAAAAACAACGACAACAAAAGCATAGAACGCAACTAACAACAACAACAAGAGCCAGCAGCGCGCGTGACAGCTGCGACGTCGACGTAGCTGCCGCTGCTGACTCGACGTGTTGTACTCTCTTTCTTATTGGGAAAGAGCAGTTTTTCACCAGCCGTCAAGTTGTGTCCGTGTCGCGGTCGCGTCGTTCAACGCTTGTTGTTGTCGTCGTCGTTTTGACTAGTTGTTAAATTATTGTTAATATTATAAATACCATATGTAACGGCTTTTTTTTAGTGAAACACGTTTTGTATTTGTGAGCGTGTGTGTGGTTTTGTTTTTGTTTATGTGATGTCTGGTGAAATTAAGCAAACGAAATTAACAGCGCGCATCTCCCGCAGCACCGCCAACAACAAGTGCAGTACAGCTGCAGCAACAATAACAACAAGAAGCACCAGCTGTTTGCCAGTTGACAAGTGTCGCAAATTGGCAAATCTTAAATAAATTTAAAGCAACTTAACACCAAATTTCAATAAAACGCTTATTGACCAAAAAGAAGAAAAAAAAAAAAACGAGAATTTGTAATAAAACTAACGCTAAACAAAAATTTACCGTTTTATTTTTTGCACTGTGGTGAGAGAGACAGAGAAAGAAAGAGAGAGAGACGCCTGAATAACAACGACTACCGCAATAATAACAACAACAACAAAAGCAGCAGCAGCAGCAGCAGTAGAAGCAAGCAAGCAAAAAGTGTTTTTTTTTTTTTTGCCTGCGCAGTTTGGCACTCTCACGTGTTTGCGCCGACTGCGACGCCGACCGCGTTGCTTCGCATTGCCGTTTGATAAATGCAAAGATATTCCCATGCGGCCGTTTAGTACATTTTCTACTGCTTATTTTGTGTGCCGCCTACTACTGTTACATTTCCTACAGCTACCGCTGTTGCTGCTATTACTCCTGCTACTATTGCTGCAGCGGCCATGTAGCAGTTACAGTGGGCCAACCGTTTATTTGGGCTCTGCCGCTGCCGTCGTCGACATCTCCATTTCGGCGTCGTTTGCTGTGATAAGCTCAGCTGCAGACTTCGGACGCTGCCATCAACATACACACAGAGAGAGAAATAGTAGAGAGTGAGAGAGGTGAGTAAATTACTGATTCTGTAACGGTTCCTGATCGCATTGAAAGAGAATATTGACCACCATTGTATGTATGTATGTGTGTAAATATGTAAATATGTACATATGTTAGTATGCATGTGCATATTTATGTTATTCTTTACGCCTTTAATTAATTACCGTTAATCATTTAATAAGCCCAATTAGTAAAATGTGGCTTTGTGGTTAGGATTATTTATTTTCATGGGACACATGAGCAATAAAAAAATAAATTGATTTAATATAGCAAAAATATTAGCAAGTTTTTTAGAGAACATTTATGTAGAGAAATTATTAAATAAATTTATTTCATTTTGCAAAAATGTTGTTTAGCTAGAAAAAGTTTGCGGTTCGCCCAAGAATTTATAAAGCTTTAAGTCAACGCGCGGTTCGATGGCATTTGGCATTAGGAATTTGTTGCATTTGATGGTCACATCGTATTATTTACAGTGCCTGCAGTTGAACAGCTGCCATTTGTCCTCGTTGCATTTTTGCAATATCCTCTCATCGCTCCCAGCGCTGTTGACGCAATGCCTCTTGCCTCCGCCTCCCTCCCCCATTCGCTGCTTAGCACACGCCCACGTGGTGGCTGTGGAGCATGCACAGTGCTATCAATAAGTATGTCAACCGAGTCAACAGCATTAGCAGAGCGCAGATGGTGGGGCGTGTGTGGGGGGAGGCGTGAGATTGGGGGCAGACACTACGGACTTGGAGCATTTGTCGCCGATGTCGTCGCTCATTTGGCCAAAAAAAAAAAAAAAGGAGAAAAGCAAAAGGAAAACAAAAACCAAAAGCAAGTGCAAAAAGGAGCCAGAAAAATATCCACTAAAGCGAAAAGACAAATCAAGAGAAAAGGCATTCTGGCAGACACCGCCCACATACACACACACACACGCAGACTTGTTCACCCTTCCCACATCCATTTGCTGCTAGCCCAAACAATATACCAAACAATTCCATTGATTTTTCTTGTGGGAATAGCAAAAATATAAGTGCGACTAGTTGCGACCAACGGCGGCGCGACACACGGCCAAAAGGCGCAGGCCATAGACATAGACAAGGACATGGACATGGACGCGGAAGTGGACGTGGAAGTGGACGTGAACGTGGACATAGATATAGACACAGCGCCAAGTGCCACCAGCCAAACCCCAACCCCAGTCCCAACCCCTAACTCCTTTCGCAGCGCCTGTCAAAGAGTGCCTGGTGCCTGGTGCCTGGCGCAGTGCTGCGGCTCCTTGCGCGCACCCTTTGCGGCAACGTCAACGGCGACGACGACGGCGGCTGCTTCTTCATTCGCGTCGTTGAACTGTTTGCAACATGCTTCTTGCTGCAATACCTTGTTCATGTTGCAAGTGGGTATATCGAGCTTTTAGCGGGAGAATAGAAAATAAGTTTTACAGCTTAACATAAATATAAAGAGAATTAAGCTAAAATTCCAATGCTTCGGAATAGAATTTGTTTTTACAATCTTATATTTTAATATTGTTAAAATACAATGGAATACACATAGAAAAATTATCAATAATATCGAAGAATGAACTAATCAAATTAAATTATATATTTATTATTATTTGCATTATTATTATTAATATTATTATTATTATTATTATTATTATTATAATTATTATTATTATTATTATTTGTACTATAAGTTTTTATTATTTATTTATTATTATTAATGTTGTTATTTATTTAAAGTATTTTATTTTTTATTTTAAAATTTTTTTATTTCTTATTTTTAATGTTATTATTTATTTTAAGTATTTTATTCTTTATTTTTAAAAAGTATTTAGACATACCAAAATTTTTCGCTTTAATTTTTTCTTTCTTAATTAAATATTCCATTGCTTTTTCATTAAAATATTCCATCTAGAGGGTAGCCTCTAGTCTATCAATTGCGCTCAAACTCGCCTCACATTGTTTACTGTAGTTTTTTCTTACCTTTAACTTTCTTTGCGCCTTTAGCACCCGTCACGCTCTGCGTCTCTCACATGATCCTGGCTTGGAAAACGGAATTTATGTTAATTTGGTGCTACATTCCAGGAACCGTGTCCTTTGTCTTATTTGCTTAGCTATAACTTTGTTTTGGTATTTGGTTTTGCTGCTGGGTCTGGTCTGGTTTCCTCTGGTTTCCAATGGAGTTTTTCCTGCTTTTTATTTGGGGTAGGTTCTGTATTACGATTAACCCGTACGCATTGCAACCGAACCAACCTCTCATACGACCGGTTGTTCCGCTTGTGTTTTGTTTTGATTGTTTCAAGTTTTTTTACCATTGAGATATTTACGTTACGAAATTCCTTGCATAACTTGATAAATTCTAAGGAATTTCATTGAGGCGACTTGGAAATATTTGTATGCAGTATCGCATGGAAATCGTTTAGAGATCATTTGCCACAACAACAAGCCAACAGCCAGACCAGCTCTGTTTCCACATTTTCCTTGTTTTTGCCACTGTTTACATAATATGAGCTGGCTAAATCGATTTCATTGCTAATTGGCCAATTAACCGCAGTCTGCGCTCAGCTCAGGTGCATTGATTTCCAGTTGCACCTCTCAGTTACTTGTGTCTGACTAATTATAGCCTGAAATATGTTAGCTATTCTATTATATTATGTTACGTTTATGTTATGCTACATTTATGTTATATTGATGTTAGCTTTATATAATGTTTAATGTTATTGCTATATAAATAGCCTAATTAAATTGTATTTATACCAGTTAACATAGGGAGAAGAGCTTAAGATAGATTGCAAATATAATATGCATTACACACATCTTAGAAAACTTTTATATTGAACTGTAAAGCTATCTATGAGAAAGATTATATATGGTCTTTTTGTAACATATCTCTGAGCTGAGCTCTATAGAGTATTTAGTAGTCGAGCATACAACTGCTGCTATTTGCTGCTTTTTTCACCTGCTTTATCTCAACTCAACTATAACTTAACTCAACTCTGGACAGTCTTAGACCTTTCAGTAAAGAAATATTTGCTAAAATTGTTTAGTTTTCTTTTGTGTTTTCTCATTTTCTATACTTTATTCGCTCGTTCTCGCCATTTCAACATTTTTCAACGCTTCTGCCATGGGAAATTTGTTTTGTTTAATTGAATTTCACTTGTCCGTTGCCTCTTTCATTAGTTTTTCTTTTGCCATTTGCCCAGTTTGATGTGGGTCAAGTAAAGTTTACTTAGCTTGTCTGCCAACAAAAAAAAAAAAAAAAAAAGTTTTCTCTATTTTGTTCTATTTGTAAGTGTCAACGGAACTGGTTCATTTACTTGAACTTGAACTTCAATTGACAACAAAATTATGTTAGATTAATAATGAATTACAATTTCAAGTTGTACTTACTTTGAAGTGGAATAGAGCAGATGAAATAGGTACATATAGCATATGGGGAGAGCTCGATTGAAAAAAAAAAATCAAGTTGACTAAAAATAATTGTTGGCTAAGTATTATTGGGCGAGTCTAAGCTCTAGTGAGCTCAATCCATATAAATCAGAATATATTCAAAATAAAAAGTTTACTTAAAATTAAGATATAGTAGTTTACTTATAGACATTTTATGCAAAAAGTCTTAAGACAAAGCCAATTCTAATTTTAAAGGCTTTTCTCAGCTTCAAGGTCTTAAAATAAAAAGTATTTTGAAAATTGTAATATAATAATTTTGTTTTTAAATACATTTTTGAACTGTTTTTTCGCTTAGCTAGATTTTTTTCCATATATAAACTTAGTATTTATTATAATAAATTTATTATGAAATATTATTTATTTTTTATGCTTTATCAAATGTCTATTGCTTTGTTTCTGCACTTAGTAAAAATTAATAAAAAAAAAAACTTAAAAAAAATAGTAATCAAATAAAAATTAAATAAATTCTATTTTACTTTATGCCTATATAGATTTGGCTACTGCATAAAGTTCAACTTCTAACTTATTCAAGCGGAAACGAAATAAGCTTAACACAATGTTGGCGTCTTTTTTGCTGGATATATAAATATTGAATCTGTTTAATCAGACAACTGAGCTGGACTGCAGATTGCGAACAGCTAGTTTGGTCTGCTTTAGATTGTTTTTGTGGCATCAGCTGGCATTGCAAAATGCAAGCCTTAAATAGCAATTCCATGAACTGTGCACGCACACAACATAAACATAACTTTGCCACCAAATACCTCCTACACACACATACACACACACAAGCACAACACACACACACAAACACACCGAGACAATCTTATTTTCGTTTCTGGTGCATTTTTGGCTTGAACAGTCGACATATGGCCAAACAAGGCGGCCAAGAAAAATAGCAAACAACAAGTGTATTTGGCTAGAAAATACCCTGTAAGCTTATGCAGTTGGATTTGAATTAAATATACATATATAATAAAATTATTTTAAATTAACAGTGTTTACATATATGATGCTCTAATAGAACTTTTTCAACTCATAAATAAAGTTGATATATTTTATTAAACAAGTTTTTCGCTACTTTAAGCGACAACTCAATTTAGTTTAACATGTTGATCAAGTACTGCTAGAAAATATCTACCCAGTTTTATATAACTTAGGAATAGACCTAGTTAGTTTTATGCCAATTAGAAATACAGAGATAAATAGATAGATAGATAGATAGATCGATAACTTGATAGATAGATAGATAGATAGATATATAGATATAAAAAATATGTTTTCAAAAAACTGTATATGGGATTGACTGTGCATAACAATAAAGATAGAAACTAGATAATAGTTATGATTTAAATTTTAAATTTTTTTTTTATATTATTATTTTTATCATTTTTATGTATTTTATTTTTTTGAATTATTTATAACAATGAAGTCTTTTTATTTGTACGTAATTAGTTGTGATTATTGTTCAGTTTAGGTGTTATTTTTATTTTAAAATTAAAGGGTTATTATTAGTAGTAAACATTTAATATTTAAATAATTAAGTAATTGTTTATAAGTTTTATATGTAAATTTTTGTAGCATAAGTGGATTCCAGGATGATAATTATTATTTTTAAGTATTATTGTATAATGAATTTTATTTTGTTTTAATAATTATACTAATTAATTGTGAATTGATATATTTGGATATTTTTATTCAATAATTGGATGTTTGATTTTTGATTATTATATGTTAGTGAGGATTTGGTTGGAAGTAGTTTTATTGAGTGTTTTAGATTGTAGGGTTTAAGGAGGAGACGACGACGAAGAAGGTAGAAGGAGAGAGAGGAAGAAGGAAGAATTAATAGATGATTAAAAAAAAAATATGGTGTATCATTAATTGTATTTGTTATGTTTGATGAGCATTATGATTTTTAAAATTAGTATTTGATGTTAATTATGTGTAATTATTATACTAATAATTTGATTGATATAGATAATTTTGATATTTTGATTAATTGTTGTGTTTTTTTTTTTGTATTTGATTGATTTTTTTTAAATTTATTATTTTATTTTAATTTATTTATTTAGTTTTTAATTATTATATTAATTAATTTGTAGTTATATTATATTGTTTAATTTATAATTTTTGTTTTGTTTTATTTTATTTTATCTATTTTTTTTAATTTATTTTTTTATTTTATATAAATATTTTTTTTATTTAATTTTGATTTTATTAAATTTTACATATTTGAAATATATACCCCATATATGTGCTCTGCAAAATTTATGAGTACAGGGCATTAAAAATGAGGAGGAAACTTTAATAAAAACATGTCAAGAGCACTTTTCGTTGAAGTAACTGCAGCAGAGGAAAAACTGGAGACGCCCACACAGTTGCCAGGTTGCAGCCGCTTGCCTCCCCTTGCCTCCGTACGTTTTGGGCTCTGGCAGCAGCAGCAGCAGCAGCAATGGCAACAGCAAACGGCATCCGCCCGCCGTGTTGTTGTTGTTGTTGTTTTGGTCTTGACCAAGTTTATTGCCTGCCATATGCAATTGCCATAGATTATTTTTGGCTTGGCGACGCTTTGACATGGCAAAGGCGTCAACGCAGCCCCTGTCCCATGTCGTCTGTGCTCTGCCTCTGCCCCTGGCTCTGGCAGAGATGAATCTTTTGCACAGATTTGACACCCACAGCAACGAACTCTAGAAAATGCCAAGCAAATGACTCCGCCCAGCCCACAGCTCCAATTGGGCCGTTGGCTTTGGCTACGTGCCGTTGTCCAACTTGCCCAAATTTGGACACGAGGCAGCGCTTTAAGAGCGCCACTTGAAGACTTTGGGCGCTTCATGCAGTTGCGCTGCAAGTGCTTCTTGGCAAGTGGGGCAAGTGGTGCAAGTGGTGCAAGTGGTTGCCACGCACACGCACACACACTCACACGCACAATGCAATGGCTCATGTATGCAAATTGTAGTTGCGTTTTAGTGTCAAGAGCGGCACTAGTCAAAGCCAACCGGGCTGAAGGTAATGGGGGGAAGGTAATGGGGCTAACTAAATGCAAAACGCTTTTCGTTTCGAGCACTTCAAACTAGTCTCTTTGACATACAAAAAAAAAAAAAAAAAAACCAAAAATAACAGCATAAAAATAAAACAAAAACAAAGCACATCAGTTTTGGGAACTAGTTCATGTGCGGAACCACTTGAAGATGTGTAATTTTGTTGTTGTTTTATATGTTGTAGCTCAAAATTGCATTTTTACAATATATGATTTACCTTAAGGGATAATAAAAGCAGATCACGGAACTAGTTCATTTGCAAGTGTAAGGCACTATTCATTTACTAGCTTTCATAGACAATGCTGAGGTTAGGCTTATTGAATGGTGAATCACTCAGCTTGTTTTCTCTGCTGTTCCTTGAACTTTTCTGTTGATTGTAGTAACACATATAATTTAATTAAAGCTAAATTTAATTAAAGTCCGCGGAACTAGTTCAATTTGTATGTAATAAAAAAATGAAATGAGTGGGAAAAATAGTTCAGCTTAGAGCTGCTTTGCAGGTCTTGTTGTTAAGCATGCAAGCCAAGATAAGCAAAACTAGTTCCCAATTGCTATGAACCAGTGAACAAGTGAACTATGATTACATGCAATGAACCCTAGTTTAATATAAGCCTTGAACTTGTAAACTTAAATGTAACTAAGCTATATATGCACTTTTTGTAGTAGCTTCTATGTGAACTATTATGAACTAGTTCATAAATAATATAATATAATATGAAATGACTCGATATGATTGGAGTATGGAGCATAAAATACTTATCCACATCTAAGTAACCTCAAATAATATTCAATTTGCAGAAATCAAAATTCTCGATTCAATCACTGGTTCAATCACTGGTTCCGCCCATGTTTCTATGGGAAAATGGGGGAATTGTTCACGTTCTCTGTTTGTTCTTTGGTAAATCAATTTTGCATTTTATTTGCCACATGTGGCACCTACGATTCAGTGTGCGATTGAGTGAATGAATGAGTGTGATTCGATATTCACTGCCATTCACATTCATTCTGGCATTTAGGCATTCATGCAACGCCATTTCAGCTAAACGAAGTGGTTTCCTAACTGCCCAATGAGCTGCCGAGAGCGTGTAACTCCGACTGCCAATTGCTGCCAAGTCCAAGTTCTGCCAACCTACGTCTCCCCTTCCCCCCTCCGCCATAGGGCTTCTTGGCTATCTACCTACAATATGCTGATGGCTGGGGCAGGGCAGGGGCGAGGAAGGGGCTAAAACTGTTGTACATTCAATTAATTATTTATACACGGTATAAGGTAAACGTGCCGTCATCCTATGCCCCGAAAAAAACACGCAAGAAGCCAATGCCAAAGCTAGTCAACGGGTAGACTATGCTGGTGGGGGCGGGCAAGTGGGGCGATTGGCGGGTACTGGGATTTTGGGGTTTCTGTAGAAAGAAATATCCGGCAACTATAGCCGTTGTAGCGCGCCGTGTAGCCGTGCACCCGTGTAGCCGTGTAGCCGTGGCAAACATTTCACG
>JAUESP010000311.1:5405000-5510000 GCA_030914335.1 Drosophila borborema | reverse complement strand
AAGAAATAACAGCGCATTCCACTTAATGTAAACAAAACAAACCTGGCCTTTTGCTTTAGTGCAGTTACAGCCAAAAGAACAGCCTTCGTTGTGCTAAGAGAGCGTGCGCCTTTTGCTGCCGCAACAGCAGTAGCAGCTGTTAGTGCCTCTGCCCGCACTCACTGCTGGCACACGCCCATTCGGTTTGCATTATGCAAAAAAAGCAACAACAACGGCAATAGCAAAGACAATAACAAGCAGCAGGAGAACAACAAAAGTTTACAATGCTGTGCCATGCATTGTTTGCTGTAAGACAACAGCAGGCTGTTAAGTGCTAACAGCGGCGCAACAGCTCGTTTCAATGTGTCTAAACTACTATGTGTACGTGCTTGTAACACAACAGCAGCAGCAGCAGCAGAAACAGCAGCGCTGAGAGCCGCTCTGGGAGAGCGCGAGAGTGAGAGAGCGCCTATTGAGCATGTTGGGGGCGCAGCGCAGTCGTCGATTGTAACGTGCGGCTGTTGTTATTATTGTTGTTGCTTTTGTTTTCTTTGTTTTTTTTTCTTCTTTCCTTTTTGTAAATGAGCATTTGACGTTGACGTTGACGTTTTGACTGCTGCTGCTGCTGCTGCCGCTGCCGCTGCGACTGCGACTGCAACTGCAGCCAGTTGGTACGATTGTTGCTGTTGTTGTTGTTGTTGTTATTGCAGTCCATTGACTTTTTCAGTTTGCTGAGTTACTGTTGTTGGCGCTATGCGCAGTTGTCACAGTTGCTGGCGCTGCCGCCGTCACTGCTGCTGCTGCTGTTGCTGCAGCTGCAGTTGCTGTTGTTGCAGTTGCTGTTGTTGCAGTTGCTGTTGTTGCAGTTACTGTTTTGCTGCTGCTTTTGCTGTTGTTGTTACTATTGTTATTGCTATTATTGTATAGATTTTTTCTCACTTTTTGCATGTTTGCATGTAGTTTATTCATACGCATGCATAAGCCCGTTTTGTTTATTAACGATAAATCTGCAATCTGTGAGCTGAGCAAGGCTCAGACACAGACACACACACACACACATATATGTATATACATGCATAAATATGTAGAATCTGTGAGGCTGTTGTGGGAGTTTTATTATAATACCCTTTGTTGAAAGAAAAATAAGAGCATGTTGGTTTCTATGGCAGACAGCTCGCTCTGTAGCCTTACTACAGGGTATACCAAACTCTATTCCATTTCAAGTTTACAATATCAAGTATACGTCTATAATATTACTCACAATCTTATATGTATGACTTTGCATTCGACTTCATTCCCTTACAGGGTATTTGTTGGTGCATATCTTCAGCATAGACAACTTCACATATTTATATTGTTGTTGCATTTTAATTAAGATAACTTCACTTTATGACAGCACACACACACACACACTCACATATAGATTGATATGCATATTTATGTATGCATATCAGTCGTTGTCCAAAGTTCGTTGTGGGCTGTTTATAAATAAATTGAAGTTAAGCTATGGGCGTGAATTGTATGCAAAGTCAGTGATCAGCTAATGGGCGATTACTTTAAAGCTATTATGCCCATTGGATAAATATTATTATGCAAGTGAATTGCTGCAAAAATAGTTGAGCGGAAAATGTGAATGGAAAATGCAGTTGCATTTGCTTTGAAATCAAAATATGTATGTGGAAGCATTCAATGTAATGAGAGTTCTTTTTGTATTTATAATTAAGAAACAAAATAAATTATTTAATAATATTATACAAAATATATTATTGAAATAATATAAGAACTCAATTTTAGGCGTTTCTAGGCGCATTAAAATAAAATTTAAAGAAAATAAATATACAATTCATTTAATTATAAATATCATATTCATAATAATAATAAAAAATATAATAAAAATATTAAATACATTCTAAATATAATATTAATATTAATAATAAAAAATATATATAATACAAATTAATATTAAAACTTAAATCAATATTGAGATAAATTATTAATAATCAGAATATTAAAATGATGCAAATAAAAAATGATCAATAATATAAAAATGAAAATAATGAGAAATAATAGTAAAAATGTTGAAAATAATCTACAGTAAAGGGTAGCAAACATATCTACAACACAATAATCTTTACCCAACGTTCTGCTTCCAACCCAAAATCCCAACTTAATCACTAACTCAAAAAATAAATCACCTGAAACTACATAAAGGCTCCCAATACCTCACAACTAACATTACAATAACCCTCAATCCTCACTCAACACTACATCTCTCACCCCACAATCCTTTCTTTCTTAGTAAAGTGACCCGCAACCATCCCCCCATACACACCCTAAAATCCCTACCCCACTACTTTTCCACTTCCATCTGTTACACACCCATTATTCCCTCCTTCTTTCCACCTCTACTCCTCCTATGGAGCTATACTTAATAATAATAATATAAATATAATTTACAAAGAGATCAAGAGGGAGCTAGTATCGCTGAGATAGGTTTTTCGTAAAATCAGTTTAAGCAGCAGCTCCTGAATTTCAATATCTATTCCTACTGTCCTAAACGCTATAATTCCTACTCCTCCTTTATCATCAAAAACGAAACTCCCTTTATAATATTATCAAATTCATCGAAATCTCTGGCTTTAATTTTTCTTCTGCTTTGCAATATGCCTCTCGCTCGTCTTCATTGGTGAAAACTCGTATAAAAATTCTTAATATTGAATATTTGAAGCACGAAAAAAAACTATTAGAACGAGAGCTGTAAAAAAATTGGCTTGGGGCTTTTTTGCAAAAAAATTTGCATTGCCAAAGCTGCTTGCAAAGCTGGGCGGGGGGGGGCCTTGAAGCTCGAAAATGTGCTTTTGTCCTCTCTCTTCTCTCTCCCTCTCCTCTCTCTCCCTCGGTCCCATTCTCCCCCTCTCTCACTCATCCTTTCTTCTCTGTGCCGTGTTGTGTTCTTGGCGTGCTCCCTCCCTCTCCTTCTCCTCCCCCCCTCTTCGCCTCCTCCTCCACGCTCACTCCTCTCCCTCTTCTCCTCCGTCAATCTCCCTCTCTCCTCTCCCAATCCCTCCGGCTCGTCAAATCCTTCTCGCCGGTCTCTCCTCTCCCCCCCCCTCTGCTCGTCCGTCTCAACTCTCCTCACCCGTCTTCTCTCTCCTCTCTCTCTCTCATCTCTCTCTCTCTCTCTCTCTTTGTGTGTGCTCTGTCTTTGTCTTGTTACAACTTCAATTGACTTTAATTAAATGCAAGTCGTAAAGTCAAATATGTGGCACGGCCGCACAGTCGCATGCTTGGAGAGAGATAGAGAGAGAGAGAGGGAGAGAGAGAGAGCGGGAATGGGCTCTGGCTTAACAATTTAATTAAAGCGAATGCGAATCATAAATATTATAATACCCAAGCGCACTTAACTGTTTGTTCCAATTGTCAACTAACAGCTCGTTGGCTAGCATTGCACGCTGATAGCATCACGACCAGGCCACATTATGTAATGGCCAATTTGAAGTGGGCGATGCCTTGAAAAATCAATTTTATATATCAGATAATGCAGATAATATATGCGAATATTTATTTTCGCAAGTCTTAGTCAAACGTAATTTGTATTTTACTTCATTTAATTATTATATATTCTATTTCAATTTATTTTATTTTTTAGCTATCAAGACCTTAGTCAACTTCAAGTTAGGGTATTTAGTGCTCAGAATTTGTATTTCGATTTTATTTTTTATAATTCTTTACCATTTTTTTTTTTTAAGATTATTTTGAGGCCTTGCCAACTTGTCTCGACTTTAAGCCGCAAAACTGTAAACTGGTCCGCAGCGAAGGTCGTCGCTGGGTTGGTTTGGGTTGGGTTCGGTTTGCTTTTGACTTTTTGTTTGCTTTTTGTGTTTTTTTTTTTTTTTTTTTTTTTTTTTTTTTTTTTTGGCTGGACTGGACGGAGCGACATGTCTCTTAATTAGCTGCTTATATTACGGACATTATCTGAGTTTTATTGTTGTTGTCTCATTAGAGGCGACGCATTTGCTGTTGTTGAGCGGGTGGCCAAAGTTTTGTCCATTGCAAAGGCAATAGCAACAGCTAACTGGTTTTAACTCCATATATATGTACATATATATGTATGTAGTTACCTCTGATCACAGCACAGCTCCGCTTAAAGTCTTATTGACATTCAGTTTTAATTCTTACGATCTTTTAATTGCACTTTTAGGCTAATCTTTATGGCCAGACATATGTCTTTAAATTTTTATATTCTTTGGGTAAAAAGATAATCATCATATTAGTCAAGCTAGTTGAATTTGATCTATGTTGGAGTTGAGATTGTTAGTATTGAGTATGTATAGCTATTCTATTAAAAAATAGAGTATTTTTTCTGTTTTTCCAAGACTTACATATCTATCTATATCAATCCATCCATATTCAGCTACACGTATCTACCTATTTCTATCTACATCTATCTTCATCTGTCTATATCTATCTATCTATCTATAAAGATATAAATTGATGTAGATCTTTAAGACATCCGCAAATCATATATAACTTCATTACTTACATATTTATCTACATCTATCTATCTATATCTATCTATCTCTATATACCTATTTCTATCTTCATCTATCTACACATCTCTATATCTATCTATCTATTTTACTATCTATCTATCTATTTATACAGATATAAATAGCTGTAGATCTTTAACACATTCACAAATCATATATACTTTTTTCACTTACATATCTATCTATATCAATCTATCTATATTTAACTACATCTATCTACCTATTTCTATCTACATTTGTCTATATATATCTATCTATATTCATCATTATCTTGCTACATATCTTCTACATATATCATCTACCTATGTATATATATCTATAAAGGTATTTTGTTCTATCTACATATATCTATCATCTATCCATACACCTCTATTTATATCCATCTATGTCTATCAATTTATACATCGAGCTACATCAGCTTATATCTATATATATCTCTCTTTTTATATCTCTAACTATCTTTATATTTTATTAGTTTATATCTATTCATATCTATCTATATAATCTATATTACATCTATGTATATGTCTGCTTATATTTATATATCTTTCTATATCTGTCTGTAGATCTGTATCTATGTTATGTATTTATTTGTATCTATGTATGTAGATTTGTATCTATGTTTATATCTATATTTATCTATCTATATAATCTATATTATATCTATCTATATCTGTCTGCATATGTCTATCTATGTATTTATCCATCTATAGCTATATTTATCTATCTATATACCTTTGTTCTTTATTCCATATATAAATTGCACAGTTAAATTTCAATATCTCCATTTAAATCTTGACTAGCCGATCCATTGCAATTCGCTTTGATCTTCGATTGCGGTTTTTACAACGCTGCCACATAGTTGCCACATGGCTGGCTTGCATTTCGATGAGCTCAGCGATTGCTAGTACTATATGCCATGCATTATGCATTAAAGCACCCACAATATATGCATATGTATATATATAAATTTTTGACTTGATCTAGCGACCAAGTTGCAGTCTTTTAGTCGTTGGCAACTTCGCTTTGGCCTGTCACGTAGGTCATAGAGCCGCAATTTCCCCAATGCTTGGTCTTCTGGCCCACAAGTGCTTACTACAACTAGCATAAAAAACAATAATAATAATAACAACAGCAACAACAATGGCAATCATTTTTACAGCTAAACCGCAGCACAGACAATAAGTTGCCCCAGCCCCAGCTTGTCCCTGCCCCTTTGCAACGCTTGTTCTCTGTTGCGTGTGTGTCGCTTTGGGGGCGAGGCTTTGTCGCTGAACAGTGTGAGCGGTGAGGGAGCGGAGCAGGGGGAGGGAAGGGGGAGTTCTCTACCAATTAAAATGCGCGCCATCACATGTGCAGCAGCATTTATTATAAATTTTTCGTTGGAATTGACTGAAAAATAGTTGGTAAAAAAAAAAAAGACAAATGGAAAAATAAAACGAAATAATTTTAACAAAAAATGTAGAGAAATAAATGCGCATAAAGAATATATCGCTGTATGCGTGACTAAAACGGGAAAACGGGGCAATGCGTAGTGCATTGAGATCTTAACTGGTTGGTACAGTTCCCAACGTTGTCTGCATATATGCGACAACTACGCTCCCTTCTCGTCCCCTCCTGCTCCAGCTGCAACTACAGCCAGCGCCCGCCTTGTATCTCGCTTTGCTTTTTTTTTTTTTTTTTTTTTTGCTGTGCATGTTACAATGTTGTTAATATGACGCTTAGTAGTTGTCACACACACACACACACAAACACACACACAGACACACACACACACACGCACACACTCGCACACGCACATGTCAACCAAATATGCATTGACAATGTTTTTCAAATTGACGACAAGACTAAAAGAGTGATAGAGAGAGAGAGAGTGAGAGAGAGAGAGAGAGAGAGAGTTAGTGAATGAGTAAGAGAGTTAGTGAATGAGTGAGGGAGTGAGGGAGACTTGATTCTGACAGGGCTTAGCTATGAACGAGTGGGCGGTGGGCGCAAGTTGGCAGCGTGTCGTTGTAAAATTATTGGCATGCGAACGATGCTGCAACGTTTATTAAATTTTTGAAGTGCCGCAAACAGGGTGAGCCCCATTGTCAAAGGGAAACGGGCTGCAAATATATACATATGTATATGTACGCTGTCGCATGCGTATGTGTGTGTGTGTGTGTGTGTGTGTGTGTTTGTTCCATTTTATGTTGTATTAATTTTACAACTTGCATTTTGTAACATGCAGCTGGAGCATCATATATCATTATTTGCAGCCAAATACGCTTCACTTCAAGTGTTTTTGCAGTGAGAATGTGATGGGAGAGTGAGAGAGAGAGAGAGAAAGAGAGAGAGAGAGAGAGAGCGAGAGAGGGAAAGATGTACAGAGAGAGAGAGAGGGAGAGTGGAAGAGTGGGAAGGAGACTGATAGATAGAACGAGATGGAAAGAAAGATGTATGGATTGATGGACAGAGAGACAGAGAGACAGAGACTGAGAGAGAGAGAGAGAGAGAGAGAGAGAGAGAGAGAGAGAGAGAGAGAGGAGAGAGAGAGAGAGAGAGAGAGAGAGAGATAGGGAGTATGAGTGTCAGTATATATGAATATACATATATGGGTAAGAACAAGAGAAAGAGAAAAGGTATGCTTTTAGGTGTGAAAGAGAGTGAGAGATAGACAGAAACAGAGAGAGAGCGAGAGAGAGAAAAAGAGAGAGAGAGAGAGAGGGAGTGCAAATGGGTAGGTGTAAGCAGGTGTGTGGGTGTCTGGGTCGGTAGGTGCATGTATGGGTGTAGGTATGTTGACGGAAGAAGGAGAGAGAGAGAGAGAGAGAGATAGAGAGAGGGTAAAGGTGTGTATGGGTGTATGCGTGTGTTGAGAAGAAAGTGTGTGAGTCTGTGTATATGTATGTCTTCGTGTATGTATACATATGCCTGACACTGTGAGTGTGTCACTGTCATTTTACATGTGTGCACTGCTTTATGGCAGCTGCTGTGTTAATTTGCCATCAACTTGATTTTATTTAATGTAATTAAAGCAGACGAAAGTGGAATTATCATTTCATTAAACAGAAATATATGTGTATACTTTTATTAATTTTTATTTATTGCATTAATTTCAAGTTAATCAGCCAATTGACATTTAAATGAGTTGCGCAATTTAATCGACAGCGATTTAACCCAACGATAAATAAGTTAACATGCAGTTCGTGCGATTCCGCATCGCAATTGAATTAATTATTTAAATGCAAAAAAATAAAGAGAAAGAGAAAGAAAAATCTAAAAAACTTTTATTTGCGCATTATGCACATCAAATAAATGTTAAATAATTATATAATTAATTATTTAAAGCAAGCCAACAAATAATTCTGATTTATAAGCTATTTATAATGGCATCAAATATTTAAATATTTGTACAGGTTTTACATTTTGAAATGTTGCATAATCAATTTTATTAAAATTTATTAAAAAGTTGGCGTAAAAATGTTAACCCTAATTCCTGCTGCTGCTACTCCTGCTGCTGCTCCTGCTACTCCTGCTGCTGCTACTCCTGCTGCTGCTACTCCTGTTCCTACTCCTGCTTTTGCTCTGATATATTAATCGAAAACTTTACAAATCGTTGCTTTTAGCACAATCCTCAGGGTTTCGACTTGAACTACTTGCTGTGCATGCTTCAACGAATGTGTGTGTGTGTCTGTGGCAAGTAGCAAAAGCTCAGCTCAACACACGCACACTCAGACAGACACTCAGACACATGTATTTGATAATACATAAATACATTGTCTAATATTTGTGTATGCTTGGTAGGGCAAAGCGCTACGGAGCAGCAGCTTAACTGTCGTCTGGGGGCGCGGGCGGTCTCTCGAAATTTGCTTTCTGTTGTCGCCAGCTGCACTTGCAACATGCCGCACTTCATTGCAACTAAACAAGTTTGCTAACTATTTGAGTGAGTTTTCATGCGTCGTTGCCGTTGCCGTTGCCGTTGTCGCTTCTATTCTTATACTTATTTGGTCTGCGCTGTCTATAAACATGTATTTGTGTGTGTGTGTGTGTGTGTGTGTGTGTTGTATCTGTGTGTGCATTAGCGAATTGTTGCCAAGACGTAAGGCTAAGCTAAGCAAAGAGTAAACACAAGACAATGAAGTCTGAAATAGGAACTGCACACAACCATTGCCATACATGTATATGTGTGTGTGTGTGTGTGTGTGTGTGTGTGTGTGTGTGTGTGTGTGTGTGTGTGTGTGTGTGTGTGTGTGTTGCTCCATATTAAGCCGAGTCACAAGCATAGATAGTTACGACAAAATACGGACTATCTTTATCTGTAGCTGTAAATTATATACATATTGCTAAGAGGCTTATGATTTGAAAGCTTCAAAGTGCCGTGCTGTTCGGTGCTGGGTAATGAGTTCCTTCAACTTGAAAAGGAATTATAAACAAGCATTGCAAATTACCATAACTATCATTAGCTGCACTGTGCGCTGTTGTCAGATTTCAATAGAGTTTTAGTTTTTTGATTTCTTTATATATATGTATATACATATATTCATATTTGAGTATCCAAAGACTTGACTAATTGCAAAAGTGCGTTGTTGTTAATTGGAATTTTTGTTTAGATATTATTATATTATTATAGATGAATTTAAGGTCTTATATATTGTAAGGTCTTATATATTATATATATATATATATGTGCGTATTTTTGAGGTTTTCATAAAGTTCTAGAATGCGTTGTTACTAATTTTTTAAATATATTTTTTTTTCCTATTTGCATTTTGGGTCATATTTTGAAGCGCTGTTGCCAAATTTAAGTATAGTTGAATTTTTAAATTTATTTATATAGCAACACTATGAAATGTAAAGTTTGAGAAGTTCTCCTCGATACATTTATCAGTGGATGGTTCTACAGATGACTTTTATATAAGCCGAAAACAATAAATTATTGCAACAAATAACAGTTAACATTAAAATATTCAACGTTTTTATGTATTTCAATAAAATTCCCAAAAAAGTCCCACCACTAATCCTATTTGAATCTGAACACCGTTATTTTTCGCAGAGTTGCAGTGCATATTCCTTTGATATTCTTATGATTATATGTTTTCAACGTTCTCTTGCCAAACTTGAATATGAGAACATTTTGGAGTTCTATTATATATTCTTTAAGTCTAAATTTCTCTTAAATTTTGTATAATATATTATTTATATTATATGTATTATATATTTATATATGGTCACATACATCGATTAAGTTTCGATTACTTGCTAGTGTGTGCTGTTGTCCTTATCTTAATAGTCATATTTGCACTTAGAGCCATATTCTGGTTTAGCTGTTGCCAAATTTCAATAAAGCTAGTAGCATTCTATGACTATTTCTTTATATTGTAGAATCACTTTTAGTTCTTAATTTAAAAAATGAATATTTAACTCAACAAATCTCACAGCAAACTCTTCACATACCTGTAACTGCAGCGTTGCCAAATTTCATGGCACTTGCGCTGTTGCCAATTTTAGACTTGAATGCGCTGTTGCCAAACTTTTTTTTAGTACGCCTTTCGCTTCCTTTTCGAATCACTCTTCATAGCAGTCTTAAGTGCGCTTCAACCTAATGTACTCTTAAGAAATTTGTTTGCTTAAAGCAAAAACATTGTTAAACATGCACTCGCAACACAACGATCTAGCCCTATGCAAACATTGCATTTTGTTTATAATTTTCGTACACTTTACCTAACCACTTCATGGGGTTTTTTGAGCTTTTGGTCTGTTTGCCGAAGTTTAATTGAAAAGTAGTGTTAGCAAAAGGCCTAAGGCCCAAATACGCTGACTATATACAGGTATGGGCGTTGCACTTAAGTGCCTTGTTGTCGCATTTCAATTGAAATTCGACACTGTTGCCGCACTGCACAAGGATTGAAGGTGCTGCAGCTGGTTGGCTAGCCATGGTCTACTACATAATTACTGACCAGATGCAGCAGCACTCAAATATCCATTTGCAACGTTGCCGTACTTCAATTAGCAACAATTTGGTTGCAAAGTGCAGTTGGCCATCGCCGTAGTCGTAGTCGTGGCAAAAGCTGGGCACTGGTCACTTGTGTTGCCCTCAAGTGCACATTTTGTCAAATCAAAAACGGAATTTGAATTTCAATCAACTTAAATTAAATCAAAATTTGTAAAATGAAGTGCACACATACATACATACATACATGCACACGCACGCAGCCATTGGCGAGTCACTTGAATGACTTGCACTGCAAACTCTCAACTTCAATTCCAATTTCATGGATAGCAGTCCTTGTCCTTGTCGTTTACGTAATCAGCACAAAATTTGAATATAATTCTCATGAATGCCCGGAGAGTTAGTTGTGTGGTCTCGGGTCTCGGGTCTCTGGTCTGGCTTGGTCTGCAAGGGTCTTGGCCTTGATGCACCCTTCGACCGCAGCAGCAAGCAAATGTTGAAGCTGCCGGCTGCGAAACGTTTTTTTTTTTGGCCACAAAAATTCACAGCAAAGAAATGTCGACAAATGCACTCTCGATGCTTTTCTAGACCTGCATGTGCTTCAAAAGCCATCAAACCAAGCAGCCAACAGCTAAGACTGAAACTACTCACTACTGTCTCTCTCCCCCTTCTCTCCCTCTCCCTCTCTCGCTCTATCTCTATTTGTCTGTCTGTGCCTTTACGGTTTTTGGTTTTTGCCTCAGACAATTTTTGGGCCCTTTCGCATCGAGCTACACTGGTCGAAACCGCACAAAAGATGAAAGGCAAAACTCTTACACTTTGATGATTGCCATGCTGTTTCCTATGTCAAGCACTGAAACTCCATATTAAATTCTCTGCCACTTCAATTCTCTTCCTCTCTCTCTGTCTCTGCTCTTCTGTCTATTTTTTTTGTTGGTTTGCTTTCGGGCCCATGCTGCTGGCAATTGGCCTGGCTTGATTAGACATTGCACACACGTAATCGCAATTGACGCCCCAGATTCGCGACCTGTTGTTGGCCTGCAACATGCTGCCCCACCTTAGCAAAGTGTTGGCATAGCTATAAACTGACAGCTAGTTGTAGTCATCCAGTTATCCAATTATATAGTTCTTCAGTTCCCCATTGACCATTGCCTTTATTCTCGTTACCCCAATTCTCGTTCACAATTGTCTACGTTGCTTCGCTTTGATTTCTTCTATAGTTTTTTTTTTTTCTTGCTGCACGTTTTCATTTGATGGCCATAAATTTGCTCCAGAAGTGAATACTATTTACCTATATAAATAATGTATAAAAAAAAGCAAAATGAATATGCTAATTTATTTTAAATTTTGGTCAAAGACAGTGCTGCATAAAAGTATATGTAGCTCGTTTAAGAATTTGTTTAAAATTTTTGCTTATCATATTTGAGCTAAATAACAAAAGTTTAATACAAGTAATAGCTGCATTTATTTTATTTAATTATTTAATTTCGTATATAATTTATGTATTTTTAAGATTTATATTTCTAGTTAAAGAAAAATAAGTTATAAAGTTTTAAAGCACTTTTCTTCTCTTGCCTTTTGCAGCTGCAGTTACTCGCCTCAATGTCTGACGAAGTGCCTTTGGGACGTTTATCGCAAATTTTCGATACTCTAACCAATTTACAACAACAACACAGCAACAGCAGCAACAGCAGCAGCAGCAGCAGCAGCAGCAACAACATCAGCTGCAACTGCAGCAGCAGGCTGTGGCAGCGGAGCAGCTGCGTCGACGTTCTGCCTCCTCGTCGCCATCGCCATCGGCCAGTGCCTCGGCCTCCTCATCGGGCCGTGCCACGCCCGCCGCTGCGCTGGGCGTGGCCGCAACACAGACACTCTATTATACACACACGCACAACTACTTTCTGCGGCCGCAAGATGGCGCCAGCTACTTGCACACATTTCCCGCCACAGCCGCGGCGCAGCATTCGTCGCACTTCTATCAGCAGCATCAGCAGCAGTTGCAGCATCAACAGCAGCTGCAGCTGCAGCATCAGTTGCAGCAGCCGCCTTCGCTGCCTGGCCGCCTGTCGGGCTCTGGCTCGGGCTCGGCATCCGGTTCCGGCCTGGCTCCGGCACGCAATCGCTGCACGCCTCGCCGCTGCTGGCCAAGCGCGCCACCTCGTTCAGCGGCCAGATGCCGTTGACGCGTGCCGCCCAGTTGCATGAGGCACGCCTGGCGGCCGCCTCGACGCCCAATAGTCCGCGGCTCATGCCGCGGCGCGCTCCACGCCCGCCGCCCATACCGGCCAAGCCGGCCAAGGAGCTGAGCGGAGCGAGTGGCGCTGGGAATGTGGCGACGCATTCGATGAATCCAGTGCTCGCTGCTCTGGACGCAGCCGATGCGCCCTGGCCGCACTTTTCGTCGCTGACCGAGCACCTGGACGTGCATCAGCTGAACAACTATGGACAGGCATTGCCCGAAGTGAGTTCCACAGCGCTTCGCTTTCAAATGACGCTCTTCAGCGTTCTCTTTTGCAGATCAATTGGCAGGAGCGCTGCTTGGAGTTGCAACTGGAGCTGCATCGTTCCAAGAATCAGGCGGGTCGCATTCGGGATATGCTGCGAGAGAAGGTAAGTCGGAAAAGTTGTTCATTTGCACTAAGACTTATATATGGAACTAGAACTGGAACTGGAACTGATCTTGTTCCACTGCAGAATACTTCAAATATTATTTCTTTTATTATTGTGTGTTATGGAGACTTTAGGCAATTGGAACAGAACTTACACTTTTATTAAAATGGAACTAGTTCTGATTCAAGTTCAGTTTCTCTACACTTTCTATTCTTCTTGTACTTTTCTGGTGCTTCTATTTCAAATGGAACTGGTTCTGATTCCGGTTTACATTCACTAAACTTTGATTCTCTTTAATTATTATGAATGAGAAGAAGAAGATTTGAGAGCTACAAGAACTGAACTGATTTCCATTAAAGTAGAACTAGTTCAGATTCTATTTAGAGCTTCACAGTTGCAATTTCTTTTATTATGATGGGTCAGCTCAACTTGAGAAACTATTTGTAAAAGTAGACAAAACATAATTCACCTGAAACGAGATCGGAAAGCTCTTGTTAAAGTGGAACTGGTTCTTTTACCATGAATATCTTAGTTTTGTGTTACATCAAGTATATATCAAACTTTATAGCAAATCGAACTGGTTCTTTTTAGTTTCTGTAACATATATCTTATATTTGCTATAATAAGTATATCATATATATCAGCTTGATTCAGTACATTGTGCATATTTCAATGAACTGTAGAACTGGTTCAGTATACAGTTGCCATTATGATTTCTAACAAATATAGGATACGTATCATAGATGCTCAGGGTGCTGGTTGATGAGTGCAAATGAGTTATTAAGTGAGAAACAAGAATAAGAAAATAGGAAAAAAAAATATATAAAGAATGATGTGACGCACAGACACATTAATTACTCACACACACACACACACGCACACTCAGACAGAGTCTAATGTATATCTTGCGCTTAATGATGATTTATGGGGCCCATGGTTAAAACATTTTTATGACGACCCCTTACAATTATCAGGCCAAAAAGTAATCTACTTGCCAGGAACAAAAACCACGCATAGCTCCCGGTCGGCCAGCTGCCCCACGTCACTTCAGTTTGTCGCTTCCTGCTTTTGCTCTTGGCTAATTTGTGGCGGAAATAGTGCAGCTGTGTGTGGACATATGTATGTATGTGTGTGTGTGCGAGTCCTTTTATGATTAGCCTAATTAAGTCATTAGGCATTTGGCCAAAATAACAGCAGCAGCAGCAGCCGCAGGAGCAGCAGCAGCAGCAGCAGCGATGGCGGCAGTTCGCTGTGGGCCTCGCAGCGATATCCAACGGCATTGTCATTAGGTTTATTGGCAGCGCCATCTAGTGGCGCATTAATGCAAAAACTATATGAATTATTAAAATGTAACACTAAAGCGAACAGCGGCTGCTGCTGCTGCTCCTGCTGATGCTGCTGTGTGTGTGTGTGTGTGGGTATTACTTTCATCTCGGCACACATGTACACAGATATATACACGATATATGTTCATGAGTCATGACATAAATTAATTACACTTCAATGACTTTTGCTGCATGAATAATGCATAAGGCGAGCAACAGTCAGACACGCTTTCCCCTTACCATTTCCATATCCATATAGCATTCTATAGCGATCTTCGCAACAGAGTTAAACACAGATATGAGAGCAATATATGTATGTATGTATATATATTTTTATCTATATATTTATATATTTTTTTTTTTTTAAATGTCCGCCACGCAGTAAATGTAAACGAATATATGAATAAATATAGAGTTAAAATTTTTTGCTTCATATTTTATTTGATATATATTCATTTTATGCTGCTGCATCTTACGAATGTTCAACAGTATATGTGTGTATATATGTGTATGTGAATGTTACTCTGTAGCTTGTCTGTAATGTTTTTGCTGGAATTGGTTATCTGCTAGAGATTAAATGTTTATATATATATATATAGTATATATATATATATATAGATATATATATATATATATATATATATATATATATATATAGATATATATATATATATATATAATTTCTTACCTATTTTCTAAAAAAACTTTTTTTTGCCAATTCGATATACTTTTTTTTTTGTTAGAATATTTATAATTAAATGTTATTTTATTTTATTTTTTATTTTAAAAATTCTATTTGGAATTTTTTTTATTATTATTATTTTTTTAAATTTATTTTTTTATTATTACAATTATGGGTGTTTGAAGGTAGGTGATCTGTGTTTATAATCGAGCACGAGAATTTAGTTTTCCAATTTTATAATTACATAATTATAATAATTATATAAATATATTACATAATAATATAATATTATAATAATAATTTAACATAATCTAAACAGAAATTTACTAAATATATTTTTCATGGACGATAATATCATATAGATTACATAGCTTAGGGAAAGAGAGAGAGAGAGAGAGAGATGGGCGAGAGAAAACGTATTATAAGCTGTAATTAAGACAGGTAAAGTTTAGATCTTTGGATTCCAGCATCTCAACGTCTAGCCAGGCTGTTCAAGTCTCTTGAGCTACATTTGTTTGAGAGCTGTTTTAAATGTTTAAACACCTGGAGCACACACGCTTTCCATACACCAACTAGCTTCAGAGATCTTTCGCAGCTCAAAACAATGCATGAATTGGCAGCTCTTCTAAATGCAATGCAAAGAAAAGTAAACTCTTGACACATTTGCAGACAGTGGGCAGTTCTGCTGCAGCTTTGAAAGAAGCTGCCTGCAGAGCAAAAACAATTCTGACATTTGGCGCTCTTGTTGCTTGAGAAGTTAACGAATAACCCGAAATGACCTGCTCCAAAGTTGCTCACTTGCTGAGGCATTGTTGTTTTTCATTATGTTAGCCGTCGCCTTTAGCAGCTGTGCATGTGTGTACAGGTGTGCATGCGTGTGTGTGGCGCCTATTGCTATGCAATGGAAAGTTTGCCAGCCATTGTTGATTTTTGAAAAAGCAGCTGCGCTGCGCTGCTGGGGCACAGCTATGCTATGAAGTGAGTGTATGGTGAATGCATTTGTTTGCTTTGTGCAATGCTGCATGTCGCTTTTAATGAAAGAAGAAAGAAAGAAAGAAAAAAACACAATGAAAAAATAGCACTGCGAGCTGTCTGAAACGTTTGCACAATGCTCGTTCACAGCTTTGCTTATATATTCCAATTATGCGCTAAACAAAACCAATATACTCTTCGTCATATCGAAACGAATTGAATGTGAATGCTTGAGTGAGAATGAAAACTCGTTTTGGGGCAAAGCAAAGCAAAAAGCAAAGCGCAAAGAGCACCTTGAGTGCAGTTGCCACTGACCAGAGCATCTGAAATGCTGTTGCAACACTTTTCAATATTTAATTGGCATAAAAAATAAAGGAAACGAAAAAAAAAACATAACTCCATATCAAAGCTGAGCTGGCTGGGGAGAGCAGCAACCAGCACAAACAACTTCAACGATGCTCGAATGGAAGTAGCTTAACGAGCAGCTGCCCTGCTTGAATAGAGTTTTGAGAGTCGTAAAGTGGGCAGATAATCCAAGTTGCAAAGAATTACGAATTTAATTTGCCTTACAATTAACTAATTTGCTGAAAGGTGAAATAAATTAAGGCTATAGAAATAAATTATAATATTAATTATAATGTACAATTTTGGGTTTATTTATATAATTTATATGTATTTTTTAAGGGAATATTTTTAGATTAGTATTAAGGACTATTAAATGAGAATCCAGTCTAAAAAAAAAAAAAAAAAAAAAAAAAAAAAAAAAACAATATATAAATAAATAAAAAATAAATAATAAAAAAAAACATTTAAAAATAAATTATAATATTAATATTAAAATAAAATAATAAGATAATAAAATAATAATAAAAAAATAGTAACAAAATTATAATATTAATTATATAATGCAACATTTTAGATTTAATCTTTTTATTTTATATATTTTCTTTATTAGTAGTAAATAAAAAATAAATAAATAATACAAAAATAAATAAAATAATATTAATTACAATGCAAAATTTAAAATTCATTCTTCTTAGTTTTTTTTTATTTTTTTATTTAATGTAATATTTGTAGCGTTCTTAGTAGTATGCAGGATGAATAAAAATCCAGTGTACAAAACTAAATTAATATTTAAAAAATTAAAGTAAAAAGTAAATTCTAATATTATAATTATAATATTGAAATATTAATGTTAAAAGTAAATTTTAAAATCATTTTAAGTTTTACAATTTTTAAAAAATAAAATAAAATTAATAAACAAAAAATTAATTTTAAAATGAATAATGATTAAAATTTAAAATTAATAATTAACAAATTTTTTATTTATTTATTTTTTTTTTTTTCCATTAAATATTGATAGAGATGCCTTCTGCTTTCTGGGTGGCAATCTAGTTAAAAAATAAATTAATATAAAATAAAATTGATAGTCTTAATGTAATATTTAGCTGTTTTTTTGCACTTATTTATATATAAATATATATATATATATTTTTTTTTAATTTTTTATGAGCCATATGAGCATATCGAGCAATTTCCTTCCGCTGCTAGTCTATTTTTTTGTATCAGATTTCCCAGAGCTGCCCAAAGTCTTCATTAACAATTCGAAGTTCGCAGTTGAGTTGCGTTTTTATTGCATATGCTGTTCGCAGCTCTAGAGCCAGAGTTTAGTCATTTTGAACATTTTATTTGCTTTTAAGTCTGTTGCAATTGGAATTTGAGCATGTGAAATGCAGTTTGAGCATGCCCTGCTGCAATTTCTTTTTACAGGATATTGTGAAAAGTATCAAAACCTGAGCCAAATTGGAAAATATAACAACTCGAACGACTAAAAGTATGCAATGAATATTTTATTTGTGTTTTATGCATTTGCCATTTGCTGTTTGTCGTTTGCCGTTTGCAGCTCGCCTTTTGCCTTTTGTCGCCCATTTTTATGAGCTACTCAGTTTTTGTTGGCTGCTGCTGCTGCTGCTGCTGCTGCCTCACGACAACTTGCAACTTTTTGGCGCAGCTGCAGCTGCAAGCGCTCAAGTGCAGCAAATGTTTGTCATCATAAATTTTAAATTAGTTGCAGCAAAAGTTGCTGTTGCCCCTTGCAAACATTATTATGATATTTATTCATAATTTATTTATTTATTTATTTATTTATTTATTTATTTATTTTTGTTAAGCTTGTATTTCATTTAGTTGCTGCTTTTGAGACATTATATATATAAATATATATATATATACAATTTTTTGTTTGAAATCCCATTTAAATATTAAGAGAGAAAGAAAGTGAGAGATAGAAGGCTTGTATTTTTAGTGCTCACAAATATGCAAATTGGACTGTCGCTCACTTTACCAAATGTCAAAGCCAGGCAAGCGAAAGAGAAAGAGAGAGAGTGAGCGTGAGCTAGGTAAATGTAGAGTGAAGGAGTTCGTGTTATGTGGCTGTTGGCCAGTTGAACGATAGCTGAGAGCAGCAGCACATCGAATGAGCAATCAAAAGAGGCGTTAAGCTAAAAACCACAACATCGACTAGTAGTTGCCCCCAAATGTTCTTGGCAACAATGTGCATGCCGTGAAATTATGGCCAAGCATATTGCAACATTCTTGTACGACAATAAAATTCAAGTTTATTGCCCTAGTAGCCCCCCAAACTCCAAGTGAATGTCCAAAGTTCACAGACCCAAAACAGCCAAAAACAACTGGCCAAGCAGGCAAAGAAATTTTTTGCCCAAAAAGAATACCGAATGAATAAAGTTTTACGGAGCTCTGGCCACACAATATCGTATTTACAGCGCTGCAACGTTGCCAAATTTCATTTGTGTTTTGTTTTCATCTTCTCTGATTTTTAATGCCCGCAAAGAACTTAACATTTTTTGTTGTCAATTCCTTATAACTGAATTCTAAATATAAACTTTATTTACATTTTCTTTTATGGGAATTAAATTGTTAAGTAATTGTTGCTGCGAAGCATAATTTTTCTGTTTTATATTTCTATTCTATATATTATTCATTTGAAAGTTTCTATAACTCCAAACAAAGAATTTGTAAACTTCTTGCCACACTTAAATGAGCTTAAGTAATATTTATAAACTAGAAGATAGTTCATTCAGTATTTTCACTTGGTCAACTTTAATATTACGAAGCTTGTTCCTAAGTATATTGGAGCTTAGTCAAGAGATCACTTGAGTGAAGTGCATTTGTTTTATTGTTCCAGAAAGTAGAGCTTCAGCGCCGGTTCACTTGCTAAAATACCCTGTATATGAATTGAATGTGTATTAGATGAGGTATATGCATGTATATAATAGGTGAAGAACACACATATATATAGTGTATAAATATAATATACGTATATAATATTGATCAGTGTTGGGCAAGCTTTGTTTTCTGCTTTGTCTGAATAAAATGTAGAAGAGCATGAAAGCTAGCGCATAGATGATTAGCATAAGAGCGAGAGCTTTGAAGTTGGAGATGTAAGTTCGCATTATAGAGCATATTTGGATCGAGCTATATAATAATAAGGGATTTTTTAATTTCTTTCGATTTTTTGAATAGCTTGATTAGAATAAATATTTGAAATTCTTCTTCTCATAGAAACTAAACTAACCAAATCGATTAATATCGATATCGATAATTCGTATTTGTACATTATATCGAATTCTGATTAGAGTAGGATATACAATATAACATGTATAGCTAAAGCTTTCATATGATATACAATTAATCCGCTGCAATATATTTCCCCCTCCCCCTACCCTTCTCGCTCTCCCTCTATGTCCCTCTCTCTCTCTCTCTCTCTCTCTCTCTTCTTTCTCTTCTCTCTTTCTCTCTCTTTCTCTCTCTCTCTCTCTCTCTCTCTCTTTCTCTCTCTCTTTCTCTCTCTCTCTCTCTCTCTCTCTCACTCTTTCTCTCTCTCTCTATCTTTCACTACCCACCCATCTCTCTCTTATTTCCTTTCCTATTTGCTTAACAATATTTATAGCGCATCATCTAGTCGTTGTTCACATATTATCGTATTATTCTTTTTAGAATTCCAGTTGAAGTGTACTCAGTGCTATCGTTTCAGCGGCTTTCTAGTGTTAAGCGCGCTTTTAAGGAATTGCCAGCATGGCCGGCAACAGCGCCAGCTTGCCTTGGCCACTCGAGTGGCCTGGCTCGTCCTTCAAGTCAAGTGGAGTCCGCGTACATTGTTATGAAATTTTGTTTGACAATTGCCAATGGCTTGTTCTATGCAACATCTCTTTTTCAACTCAACTCTCCCTGTTCCTCACCCTCTCCCCTTCTTTCTACCTCTGCTTCGCTCTGGTTGTTTTTTTTTTTATGTTGTCACCGTCATGGCCGTAAATGGGCCTCAATAAATCTGCAATCTGCCAGTGGCCCAGTTGCTAGTGATTGCACAGCGAACAAGCGCTGGCAAACAGGCTGGCACCAAAAGTGGCCACATTAGTGCCATAAGCCATAAGCTATAAGCCATGACAACTGTGCGTGTGTGTGTGTGTGTGTGTGTGGGTGTGCGATTGTGCGTGCGTGTTAACGCGCGGAAAGCCGCGCTTAGAGGCATCGCCCGCCATTTCAATTTCCACAGTGGACCGCAAAGGCCCAAATACGAATGAAACGGTGACAAAAGTTTGTGTCCTGACGTCGATTAAAACCGGATGCAGCTGCCATAAACAAGACAGAGAGTAGCGTGCAAAGAATGATAGACTTTAAAATACCCAGTAATATTAGAATTGAATGTAAAAAAGCAAAAAGCTACTATATAGAACTGTTTAATCAGTTAAAGATAATATGTAATAAATATAATATATATGTTAAATATATAATATACAGACATTATTGAACAGAGTACCTCTCTGGTGATGGCCAGTGAGAAATGGAATGAGTTCGATAGCAATGAGAGATATATAATGGAGAAACTAGGGAGAATCAAGCAAAAAAATACATACAGAGAGAGAAAAAAGTGTGTGAGAGAGAGAAAGAGAGACAGAAAGTGTGTGAGTGTGAGTTCGAGAGAGATAAAGTGGGAGGGATAGCCAGCATTGTTTGCAAATAACAGTTGACGTTTTCTTCTTACTTCTTTTCGCTCTGCTCACGAGATCAACCAAAAAATCATACCTATACCATACCTTCGCTTCTTTTCGTTTCTGTTAAACTATTTTTGTGATGTTCGTTTAAAGAGCATCGTTTGGAGAGAGTTACTATTGACGTTCGCACAATGGAGCTGAGTGTAAGTGAAAAGATAGCTCAAAAAGTCCTATGCAAACGGTCTTCATATTCACATTTCTTTGAACATATTCACACTCACGTATGCTATTACTGTGCCTAGCGAAGTCAATCCTCGCTTAGACATCAATACATACATAAAAGACGTTTTACTTCACAAATCTCAATCAAACCTTCGAAGACAAGCCAGAGCGAAATAGCTTCTTCATCGTCTAACATTCATATTCACATGTATGCACTTTAAATGAAATTGAGATCACCGATCCCAACTCTCGCATACATGCATACAAATAAGCAGAATGAAGCAAAACAAAAAACGAACGGTTGTTAGCCGATCACGAACGAACTCGTTAAAGAAGCAATGCAATCGTTTGCTCTCTGATTTTTTTCTCAGAGTGTGAGTGAAAGAGATTTATTTGCAGACATTAAGAGAGAGTCAACAGTTACGAATATATTTGTGAGCTATGATAGTTAGATTAAGAGAGCCAGAAAAAAGGAAATAGACTTACTTAAGAATAGATGCCTGCAGCTTAAGTGTTGAAGAAATATATAAATGTAGCAAATGGGAAAGATAAAATAATAGAATCCATCAGCAAAGAAAACTCTTGAAATACATCTGCATGGATCAGAAATAATAAATACAAGAGAGAACTACTAGAAAATGGCAAAAGGAAGAGCTAAATACCTAAGTAATCCTGGGTAAAAGAGAACGTGATAATAAATAAAACAGAGACAGAATAATAAAAGTGTATCAAGTTATGATAAGCTAATAAATAGACTAAAAAATATGTCTAAAAAATCTTCAAGCTGAAATTATTGAATCTCAATATGAAATCTAACGCGAAATCAAAATCAATTTGAAAATTGAATGAAAAACTTTTCAATTTATAAAGAGCGCTCGACACGGGTAAAGTTCGTTAACTTTGCGTCTGCTCGCCTCATTTTGTGTGGCTTTGTAATTTTATAGGGTATGTGCTATCATCGCAGCAAACAACAATGGGCACACGTAGCCCGGTGCAACAGTATCATCTGTCAGGACTGTCATTTGGTTGTTGCGTTTTGCTCGTTGGCTGTGCTGCTCTGGGCCACGCCTTTTTTTTTTGCAACAATGCTGCATCCGACAGCAACCAGATAGGCGCCTATAAGCATGCAATGCGCTGATTTCACACACACACACACACACACACACAGGCACACTCACTTTGCATGTGGCATTATTGCATAGCAGGAGGCGTTGCCTTTGTTTATGCGCATTATAGTACAGCGGGGAAATTGAAAATGTTGCCGTTGCCTGTTGCCTGATGCCTGGTGCTCAGCTCAGCCGGAAGGATATCTCATGTGCCATGTCCTGTTGCGAGAGTTGTTGGACTTTACTCAAATTGCCTTTTTACATGTTTATCGGCTAAGTAAATATATGAACATATTGATACTGTACCCCAGTTTCAGTTGGCTTTTGTTACGTTAAGAGAGGAGTTCGGATACTGTTAGAAAATGTAGAAGGGGAAGATGTCAGCAAAAAATTTATTTTAATTTATTTTTTTTTTGTAAAAAGGTTTATTTTATTTTATTTAAACATGCTTTCTACTACCTAATTGGCAGCTTAACAAGTTGAGCATAAAGGTACAATTATTTACAGTAGAACACTACAGATATTTCAATAACAATTTACATAAACAACAATCACAATTTGTTTAATTAATCACATTCACTTTTACATTAAACATTAATTTTATAGGAACCTCGCAGGGAGGTCCTGTGGATGGCACTTCTTTGGTCTTCTTCTTCTGGCTTCTTTGTTAAGTCTTCTCGCCAAAGGGTTTGGGTGGCCTTCGAGTCTTGCAAGGTATCTAGCAGCTACCTCTTGCATTACGTCCCCTACTTTAGGGTACCTTGAGATAAAAAAAATTATAGAAATAAATATATATTTGTATTCCTGATCACAATGTTATCTAACTTCATTGGGTCTTTATATATGCTAGCTAATATTTGACTAATGTCAAGGCGAATATTTCAGCAAAAATTGATGTATATAAATAAATATATATATAGATATTCTTGATCAGCATTACCTAATGTCTATCAGTTTACTCACTTCATTGAGTTTAAATATATGCTCATACCTGGCTCTATTAGCTAATAGTTTACTAATGTACATAACATTTCCCAACTTCATTCATTCATTCATATACTAGCTAATATACATATGGAGCTTCGGGCTTTAAAGGCGTAACCATCTAAGGTTAACTTAGATTGAGACTGGATTATGTTTTACAATTAAACTTCAGTTGGATTTTCAAGAAGAAGATTAAGCTATAGAGTTTATCTAAGCTATCGCAGAAGTTTTGTATGATTTTAAGTCAAGCTCAAGTCCTGGTTCACTGAGTCTTCGCTTTGTTTTGGTGGGTAGGCTGGTAGCTAATTGGGCTGCATTACCTGCATGCCTTGCAAGGCTTTTCTATTCTCTCGAGAGATTGTTTCTTTGGCCATCTCACGGTTTTTGTCTTCAATTTTTAAGTAGTTCCTATTTACCAAGATATCTCAATGAACTTACTCAGCTATCCTATTCAGATTTCACCTGCTCCTCCATATAACTTTTAGATTCGATTTGAGATATTAGTATAAATTTTGATCTTGTGCTTCAAGTTAGCCAAAAAAGTGATGTACATATCTTTTATGTCACTGAGTGATTTGGGGTTGCTTCGTTTTTCCAGGGAGGTCAGGAAGCTGATTGATGTAAGCAGTGATAAGAATTTATGATTATTATAGACTATTAAATAGTCTATAATTAGGATAATGAATCAACAACAATTAAGAATTCATGTAACAAATTCAATTTTATTTAAATTATTTACAAGATTATGAAGACTTTTAAGCAAATTTTTAATATCTTGATATATATCTGTCTGGCAATATCATTTAACTCATTCACACACTTTTCAAAGAGCATTTCATAACTTTTTATTGACTCCTGTGAACAGAGTGCTGCTGCTAAGCTCTTCAAAAAGATTTTTCTATCTAGGGGTTGTCTTTCTCGGTGTGTGAATGCATTAAATTCATTTGTTGAACTGGGGACATTTATGTTTGGGGCGGCATCTTTAATTAAAAATTTTCGACAGCTGCGTGTCTGGGCATAAATTGCGCATCGAGCCTGTCAAATGAACGTAAATTTGCTCAACTATTTGAGCAATTAGAGCCGACGGGCTCAACTGGAGGCGTCGTGGTGGCTGTATGGTATTTTGGCGTATAATTAATTGGTAGCCGAAATGCATTGAATACTTTTGTGCGTCAATGGGTTAAGCAATGTACGCTCTCGTCTCTCTCTCTCGCTCATGCTCGCTCTCTCTCTCTTTCCCTCTTTCTTGGCATATTCTCATGCTCAGTTTTTGTTGTTGTGCCATAGTTGTAGATGCTGCAGCTTGGTTTCTGTTTATGACAACTTTCAAATATGCACAGATATACACACATGTAATGTGTGTACGTGTGTGTGTGTGTGTGTGTGTGTGTGTGTGTGTGTGTGTGTGTGTGTGTGTGTGTGTGTGTGTGTGTGTGTGTGTGTGTGGAGCAACATGTGCTGCCTACTTTTCGGCGTCGGCTGTCTGGCAACTTGTGCGTCAGGCGACAACACATTCGAAGGCAACTAACTGCCAAGCAAGCGACTGCGGCCTGCAAAATTAATGGCCATCAGTCGCATAATAAATGAAGCAATGTCTTTTTCGGTGCCACGCCCCCTCTCTCACACACACACACACACACACCCACACACACTCTCAGCAAGACAAAAAGTTCTAAAGTTTTGTGTCTAAGGCCCGCATGCTTTTTGGACACCAGCGCTAGTGGCATACGGATTGAAGGCGTGGGCGTGGGCTGTGGGCTATGTGGGGCGTGGCTCGCTCTCTGCCATGTCTATGGCAGCGACAACAAGGACAACTCATTTTGTGTATGCAGCGCACACATGTTGGCCACGCTCGTTTATTCATTTGAATTATTCCCAAAAGCGCATTTAATTTTAATTATGCGTGACAATGCCTCATACAGAATGCCGCCAAGCGAGTTACCCCCAACTTACCCACCCCACTCCTATGACCATGCTCCACATGGCTCGCTGGGATGCCCTGGTTTAGTCGCCCCGTAGACGTCGCATAATATGCGCGCCCATTGCTACTGCTCAAGCACTTCGGTTGCTCGGTGAGGGGAAGAAAGGGGGGGGGGGGGGGGGGGGGGGGAAGGGAGGTGGCTCAAGCACCACTCACAACTAACTCACGAGCAGCTCCTTTGTTTCAACTACTATAATCCTTGCCACACATACACACACACACACACACATACAACACATTTAAATAGCGCAACTCGAAATACTGTGAATTATTGCAAGTTTTACTTTTCTTGTTCTTTATTTCATAAATGAATTGAAATCCCGCTGAAGCGGTCAAAATTTAGCACACAGCAAACGGCGAGGAGCAAATAGCAAACAATAAGAAATAACCAGAACAGCAAAAATGTCATAACAATACGAACAAAAGGCAAATTGCAGAAATTTGAAATGCACGACTGGCATATACCCTGTCATGGATTCTAAAAAATATATAATTAAAAACGTTGTTTAGACTTTGCAGTGATAAATACCCTGTATATGCTGACTTTTAGTGTTTGATTATTTTCAAGCATGTTAGGTCAAATTAATAATACTCTATATTTATTGACTGCATACAGGGATTTGCATGTGTTCATGTTTGAAAGGCTTTATTGAAATAATGCCATCGATAATAAAATCGAATGCAATAAGCAGACATGATAAAATAATACTGACCTACTTACTATATATAATAGTTGGCATATTTAATTGACTCTGATTTAGACAGGCTTAAGCAACTCTTTGAATTCTGCTCGTGAGTTTAACTGCAGAATATCACACTCCTTCGCTCTCACTCTCATTTGCGCTCTGAGCAAGTGATTTCGGTTTCATTTCTCCTGTTGTTTCTTTTGAGCGGCTTGAGATGAGCCATTCGTGTGAAGCTCGTTTAACGAACTTCGTTTGGAGCGCTTTACGATTGACGCTCGCGCAATGGAGCTGAGTGTAAGTGAAAAGGTAACTTGCTTGCAAATAACAGTTTACCGTTTTATTACTTACGCTCGGTTTGCGAGATCAGCTGAACAAAATCATGTTCGCTCTCGCTCTCACTCTAAGCAAAAGACTTCGTTTCTTTTCGTGTTTATCTTCTGAGCGCCTTGAGTTTAACTATTCGTACGAGGTTTCCTTAACGAACTTCGTTTTGAGAGAGCGACGATTGGCGTTCGCGTAGGTAAGCAAAAAAGACTCAAGAAGTCAGTGCTAGCGCTCTTCACATGCACACACTCACACTGACGTACGCTGTTCATGTGTTAAGCGTAACTAACTCTCGCATACATACCAATACATACACGAAAGTTCTTTGCTACATTTAACTCAATCGAACGCTTGAGGAATAACTCAAACGAAAAAAAAAAAAAAGAAAAAAACTGTAAACTAGCCGATCACAAATGAACTCGTTAAAGCATCGTTGCATTCGGTCACTCTCCGAGTATTTTTTCAGAGTGCGAGTGAAAGAGACTTTTGAAGAGTTTTGGGACTTGAATTAATTTCGTAAAATACTTTACAATCCGTTGCCCACTCCATACAAAGTGCACAAGATTCGATTTTCTCTAATATTTATTAATAATAATAAAATATTTAAATATATATTTTTCCCCTCTAAAATCTAATGGAATTATCAAGCTCTGTTACAGCTATATTTGCTAGCTGCAGGGTATTCAATTCAAATAAATATTTCAAGGCAAAAATATATATTTCTTTGTGCATCGTTTTTGTCATTGTTGTTGTTGTTGTTGTTGTTGTTGTTGTTGTTGTTGGGTTTGTCCTTTTTATCTGCTGTTTATATTATTTTTCTGTTTTTTTGTTCAGCTTTTTCTTTTGAGCTGAACTGAAAGTGAGTTGATTTGGGGCTGAGCTGGCCCCATGACAGGGGGCGTGCTGGCCATGCTTGACTTATGCGCTCGCCTCGCTGCTGGCGACAACATTTGAATGTGGGACAGCAGCAGCAGCAGCAGCAGCAGCAGCAGCAGCAATTGGCGATTGGCAATGGATGTTGTAAGGAAACGCTGGCGGAAAATTACTGGAAAAACAATGGCAATAGAAATGTTTAAGAATGCGCAAAGAATTACACTTTAAAGAATTTTCGAATTTCAATTGGAATCTGATTGGAACGACATATTAGAGCTGTATATTAGTGAGATATATTTATTTATTTGCAAGCTGAAAATGTTTTAATCGATGCAAGGATGAATTTTAATATTATTTTTTATTTACTATAAATATTTACTTAATTATTGTAAATATATATATATTTACAATTACAATAAATTATGATTATATATCTTGAGCTCTTGCTCAGTCAATATCTTATATATCTTATACATCATTTATAAGTCAAATGATGTCCACTGTGCGCTGTTAATTCGTTTGCCTCTTTTAGCTTTTGGGCGCATGCCTTAAATATGTTGCATATATGCTCTTTACTTTGCCTTCAATTGCCTAAAACAAAATAGAAGAAACGAAAATGTAAAAAAGCTAATAAATATATATACATATATAGTGAGAAAGAGAGTGAGAGAGAGCGAGAGAGTGAGCAAAGGCAGACAGTCACTTTGGCTCGCTAGGAAATGTCCTTTTTCTGCTGCTTCTTAGTTAGCTACATTTTGCTGCGGTCGAAGCATAAAACATGATTATGAACGACTCGGGCTGGCTGCGTTGCTGTTGCTTGAAGTGTGAACCGCACCAAACTGAACCAAGTCTCAACGTGTGCCTGCAATTAAAGCGACCTACGCCTTGCGAACAACATCAACCCCCCACTCCCACCCCCAACCCCAGCCCCAGCCCTGCCGCTCGAAACAAACTTCGCACACAAACCGCACTAAAGTTGTGTGTTAAGCGGCTTTTGGCTGCGTATTTAAGCCGTTTATGTTGTTACGTGTTACAGCGAAATACACACGACTTACACACACACACACATTCACATACCCTTGGCCATGGGCCGTATGTCAGCTGCAATTTGCCAGGATCGGCTGGCTGGCGGTCTGACTAAGGCAGCTGAAGCGAAAGCAACACTCAAAGTAATGCCGAAAAATGATATTAAGCGGATTGCCCGACGACAATGTGAAACACTGCGCCATTGCCATAGCGCACTACAGTTCAACTCCCAGAGAGTCGTCTCAAATTTATGAAAAACTATGTGAAAGGGCAACAGCAGCAGCAACATCAACAACAACAACAACAAGCAGACAGCAAACACCAATAATACTTATGACCGACCACACACACACACACACACACACACACACACACACACACACACACACACACACACACACACACACTACCAACTGGAGGTAGAGCTCGGGCCATGGAGTATGGAGCTTGTGGCACTTGTGTAGGTAGTTTCAATGTTACACTAGGCACTGCCATATATATTTATGGGCACGGGATTAAAAGGGATATTAGCCAGTTGTCGCCAGTGCTCCAGTTAAACAAGTGCTAACAATAGCCATAACAGATGCTCTCATAGACAAAAGGTGAATGGTATGAATTGGTATGGAAAAGTATATGATATAGGGTATATACATATGTATATATGTGATATATATTTGTATATAAATTAAGTGAAGAGCACAAAACTTTCCTGACAGTAAGCTTAAATATATAGAAAGAGCGGGAGAGAGAATAATATGTAGCTAAAATTTAGCTTTTTATAGCTAAATATATGACTTAGCTTGCATATTTGGCTCTTATATATATATTACAGTAAATAAATTCATTGACAGCAATCTTAAATATTTAGAGAGAGAGAGAGAGCGGGTGAGAGAATAATATAAAGCAAAAATTTAGCTTTTTATAGCTAAATATGCGGCTTGGCTGGAATATTTGGCATAGCTTGAATATAAATTACAATAAATTTATTTTAAATACAATTTTAATATATAATCTTAAATGTATAGAGAGAGCGGGATAGCGAGAGAATAATACTTACCAAAAACTTAGCTTTTTATAGCTAAATATTTGACTTGTCTTGAATATTTGGCTCTAATATAAAGTACCATTAATTTATTTCTAATAAATTTGTTGACAGTAATCTTACATATATAGAGAAGGCGGGAGAGAGAATAATATTTACCAAAAATTTGACTTTTTATAGCTAAATATGCGGCTTAGCTGCAAAATTTGGTTCGAATATAAATTGCAATAAATTAATTTAAAAAAAAAAAAGAGAAGTTGTAGTTAAACAGCTGCTGGACAAATCAAGTTATTTGCACTTCATTGTCTTCATCAAATGCCTTTTCATTATTTTTTATATATTTTTTTTATTTTTATATTTATATATATATATATATATATATATATATATATATATATATATATATAATATATATATATATTCCCATTCCGAAAGGCGTTTTAATGTTGCATAGTCTTGATACCTATTTGTATGCAAATGGATTATTTTATATAGGAATTTGTTTTTTTTTTTTTTTTTTTTTTTTATAATTTGCATACAAATTAAATAAAAATAATGAAATATTTAATTTGAATTGTTTGTTGTTTACTTGCAATTGTATAATATATATGTTGTATAATATATATATAATATATAATATATATGTATAATATAATAAGTTGTAATATTTGGAATTATTAAAGCTTCACATTTAGAGTTGAAATTTTTGTTTTTCTATCGAAAGTTTTTTGTTTCCTTTAGATTCAATTTCAATTTATATGAGTTTACATCTAGAATGTTAATTATTCTTATTCTTATTCTCAACTGAAATTGGAGCTCTATTAAATCTTTTTAATTGAATTTGGATTTCAGATTTATTTGAATTTTCTTTTGTACATTTTTTTTAATAGCATTTTCCAAGCATTTCGACTGGAATTAGTTAAAATTTCATTTGGTTTTGCACAAATTTTTATTTATTTGATTATTCATATGTGAAATTCGTGAAGCATTTCTCTGCTCGAATTCAACGTCTGTTTGTGCCCCACTGAGAACCCAAACACTCACACATACAGAGATGTGTGTGTTGGCTGCCTTATGTGTATTTCTATTCATTTGGAGTTTACATAAATTCATAAAACTGGCTGGCAGTTGGGGCTTTTTGGCTCTTTGGCCGCTTTGGCTCTTTGGCCGCTTTTGGCTTAATTGCTCAACAAGTTGGCGTCGTGCGGCTTTGCCCAAATAGCAACAGCAGCTGGCATAAAAGGGAAACCTGCATGCGAATACAATTTAGCATTCAATTTGAGCAAAGACCACCTGCCAGGCGCTGGCTGCTGTGACATGCAAAACACATGGACACAATCTAATGCCAGTATGTTGACAGCTGCTACTGCTGCTGCTCTCTGTGTGTGTGGCAGCAGCAGGTGCGGATTTGGGCCATGGCAATCTGTGGAATCCACAATTAAAATGGTCGCCACATGCTGATGCGTTGCTGTCAGGCCTTAAGTCCACCATTTGCACATCGCACGCTAATTGACTGTGGGTTGTACCACACACACACACTAACAACAAAAAAAAAAAAACATCAAAATTTTGTACTCCTCCTCTAAAGGTCGAGGCCAAAAATCAATAGGGTTTTTAGACGCTCAGCTGCGCGTACCGGGCATGTTGTCATCGTTTTGCCAAACAGCCTTTCAATTGACCCAATCCCACTACCGTGTGGAGCAAGCTCTCGCCAGTTCTCGTCGTCAACATCAACATTGTCATCATTTAAAATTCAAATGCAAACATGCTTTGCCACAGGTCGCAACTAGCAGTCGAAGTCATTAAAATTCGCAGGCGGCCAAACAAATGCGGCCGTTGCGCTGTGTTGCGTTGCGTTGCGTCTTTAAGGCTAACTAACTTCGGCTTTAATACGCACACAATCAGCGCACGAAAGTATGCTACACACACACACACACACACACACGCTTACACCTTATCTCACATCAGCTCATAGAAACTAAACACGCAGTCAACGCTGCTCAGCTCACCATAGCGAAAGGCAACAGCAAAATATCCCTAGCTTCATTGCCCATAAATCCCACTATGCAAAAAATGGGAAATTGCAGCGTTTTGGCTGCATTTCTCGACTACAATATCGCCTAGAATTCGCTGTTGCAAATGGACATTGGCTAAGCTTTGATAAATTTAGTAAATTAAATAAGTAAGGAAAAGCAAAATTTTTGTATATATATGCAATTTATGTTTATAGAGACAACTTAATGTTACATTTAAATACATGAAAAAGGGGAAATTCGTCTAGAAACTTCAATTTATCTAGAAAATTTAAAATATAATAAAAAATATATAATAATAATAAAAAAGTAATTGAATAAATATAATTTCTTGCTCTTCACGAGTCTCAAGCTTTGGCCAGATTTTTATGAACATCAAGCTTTAAAGTTTATTTAAAGAATTTTTAATTTCTAAATACAAATTATTTATGTGACAAAACGAAAATGAAAACATATAAAGAAAAAAATAAATAAATAATTTTAAAAAAGTATATATATATATATATAAATAATAAAAAAAATCAAATTAAAAAAATTATATAATATATCAATAAAAAACAAAAATTAAGCAATTTTCATCCTGCCAAAGTTCAGTTTAAGAATATAAAAAAATTTTTTTTGTTCTTTGTTTTTGTAAAAGAAAAAAATTAATTTTATTCTTTATTAAATAGATATAAAATATTAAGTATTAAAAAAATTAAAAATATTCACAATATTGTAAAAAAAATAATAATAAATATAATAATATAATAAAAATATATATATAAAAAAATAAAAAAACACAAATAATAATAAATATAATAGTAATACAATTCAATAATTGGTTTTAGAAAGTTCGCAGCACATTTTAAATAAATTTACCCTGTACATTTTAGTTCTAAAACTTGATTCATAGTATAATTGTTTCATAAGCCCAAGGCTTTAATTGATAATTGATAAAAAATTATCTAAAATAAAGTGCTTAAAATTTCCTTAGAAAAGTAAATCTTGCAAATCTCAAGAAAATCTTTATATCAAATGAAGGCAATGCTTCTTAGCCTCAGCTCGCTTTAATAAACATTTTCGCTTGTTAAATATTGCTGCTTAACATTATTTATTTACTTTTTAAAGCGAATGAATAATACAATATGCCATATCGATTTTAATCTTGCAAGGACTCGAAGCAGCTGTTTCTATGCTGTGTGCGTGCTCAATGTCCGAAAACACCTTCTTCGTTTCAAGCGCAATGCCTGTATTTTGCTTATCCCAGCCAAAAGTGGGAAATTTTGCTCTCTTCACGACACACACACACACATGCGCACATAGCACAGCTGTCTTGCCTAGGTGTATGCGTGTGTCTCTATGTATGTATGTGTGTGTGTGTGTGTGTCGCTTAGCTCGTGCCTTCGTTTCCTTGTTGTGCTACTGACTCCGCCACTGACTGGGACGCTTGTCGGTTGTCGGTTGTGTCGGCTGTCGGTTGTCGGTAAATCACAACCATGGCACGGCAAACGGCAATCAGTTTGTGTTTGGCTGTGTAGCGCGTAACACGCGTGTGCGCTTCTCACACGGCCTCGCTCGCTCGCCATTTTTTCCACGCGACTCGACGAACTTTCGTCGCAACTTGTCGAATTGCGAACATGAAATAAAAATAAATTAAAAAAAAATATATATAAAAAAAAAAACATTTAAAAAATTGAAAAAATAAAAATAAATAAATTAAAGGCAAGGGAAAAACAAATATCAAACAGTTTGTGTGATGTGCGCGAACGTGAAGTGAAAAGCGTCAACAATTGCCAAACCATATTTTATTTCAATTTTTTTGTTCAAGTGTCTGTGTGCGTGTGTCTCTTGGTAAAAAACTAATCAAAAATAAATATACATACATACATAAATTAATATAACGTGTGTGTGTGTGTGTGCTTAAGCAATTGTTGCATACCTTCAGAGTTCAGAGTTCAGATTCATAATGTGCTGGCGACGCGCTTAGGCCAGGCTGTTGCCAAGGCCAACACAATGGCAGACGCTCTGGCGCCATTTTTATAGCGACTTGCTAGATAATATATAATAATAATGATATCTCTATATATATGTATGTGTGTGTGTGTGTGGTAAATTCTATATGAAAGTATTGCCAGGCAGCAGGCTATATCTCTTTTTTTTGAGTGATTTGTTGTTTGTTTTTCATTTCTTATTTATTTTCTTTTCTTTTTTGCCAATTTTTATGCAGTCATGTGGCGGGCATTTTAATTCTGTTTACGAGCTGTGCTAACATTTTTTTCTTTTTAATATAAAATAAAAAAAATATATATACTATGTGGGCAGGCAGCAAGAGCAAAACAAAATATTAGCTTAACTTTGTTTTTGTTTCACATAATTTAGTTTGTTTCGGCTTAGCATGATAGAGAGTTTATATGGAAGAGTGCAATATATAAAAGAATTTTTAAACACTTTATATTTAAAAAATGTATATATTTTTGTACATTTTAAAACTGAAAACCTTATAATATTTAAAATGTAATTAATGTATTAGAAATGTATTAGTCATATATAAATTTTTGTATATATATTTTATCGCTTTACAAATGTATTTATTTATTTTATTTTTTTTTTTATTTATTTTTTATTTTATTTTTTTTTTACTTGATTTACATAAAATTTTTGTTTTGTTTTTGGAAATCTCATAGTTATATATTAATATTTTTTTATATGTTTTATTTATGTACATTTGTCTATATTTATTTTTATCTTTATTTTTATTTTTATATTATATTTTTACTTGATTTACATACAATTTTTTTTTAGGAATTGTATTTTTTATATATTAATATTTTCTACATATTTTATTTATGTACAATTGTATATATTTATTGTTTATTTTTTCTTACATATATTTTTTGTAGTATTTAGTTATAGAGCTTAAGCTTCTGGTATTTCTTATGACAAGTTTTTAATGATCTGAGTCTGAGAATTTCAGATTTTGAAATATATAAGAGAAATGTATATTAGAATATATATACATATATATATATCGTTATATATATATATATATAACGAAAGTAGCGATTATGTGCACTGAGTTATATTCTCGCGTAGACAAATACACTTGGTTTTAATGAAATAACATATTTGATATAATTTGGTATAATTTAGGAACAATAGGTCTAAACTCTATCTCATCTGAATATAAACTGAATAGAATCAACTCCGTACTTTGTATTCTACTCTCATGTCTGATAGGAGAATCCAGCTTACTACGTATCCTTCACTTATATATATTTGTATTTTCATTGAAGTAAATATCTATCTATAAATGTTGTGCTATCTGTAGGCAACTTAATATAAATTGAAATAAATTGAATATTTATATATTTGTATACTTTGAAAGATATAACAGAAAATTGATCGCTTGGTATTAGAGATAGAATTCATAGCTGAGAATTAGAGCGAGAAATCATAACTTAGTGCTAGCTAACATAGTTAAAGATCGAGAGCACATTTGAAAGATTTTAAATCAAGACGTCGTACAGCTGCAGCTCTTAATGGATTATGATAATATGTTTGCTCCATGTTCTAGTAGATCTTTGAGATCTTAAGTACCTTGGACATTAAGTCAGGCTGCTTGTATGGGATTCAAGTCTGTCAAACTATATTCTGGATGCTATATTCTTGAGATGTAAGTTTCGAAACATTTGTTGTTTTCTAGACATCTCATTGTTTATCTCAAATATCTTGAGTAGGCACATCAACAATGAGGCTGAGCTGATCTAATATCAAATTAAATCTAATATGAATTTTTATCAATCAAATTCCCACATTTATTGAATGCTAGGGTATTTGGTTAGCTGCTATGCCAAACACAATTTATTTAGTATTTTTTTGCTGCTTCTTCTATATTTGTTTGTTTGTTTGTGTTTTTGTAGCATAATTTCTGGCGCAGACAAGCAAATACACGAGCATATTTGATGAATTTTTGCTGTCAAAAGAAAATGCGTGTGTGTGTGCGTTGGCCATAAATATTTGATGAGCATTTCAAATGCAAAAATAGCACAACGAAAAAAAATTAGCTTAAACAGGTTTTTTTTTTTTTTGTCGGGTTCTATTTGTGTGTGTTTTTTTTAATAAATAAGGAAAAAGTTGTTTTGCAACATTGGCTATGCGCCTTTAAGTTGCAAGTCAGCCAACGTGTCATATGCATGTGTGTGTGTGCTGTTGTTGTTGTTGTTGTTGTTGCTGCTGTGCGTATGCATGCAAGGGCAATTGCATGACGCTGCTTGGCCACTGCATGCGGGTTAGAAGGCGCCTGCCAGCTAGCCGGGCAGCCAGCCGGGCAACTGGGCAGACATATGTATATTATCTCTAGTGAATTATGGCCTGGCCATATAGATTCCAAAACGGCTTGTCCTTACAAGTACAGCAAACGGCCAATGTCTGCCACACACCACACACACACACACACACACACACACACACACACACACATACACATACACACATATGTACCTTTTTGCTATATGCCACCCACTCGCAGCACGCCTCGTTTCCGTCTGTGTATCATCATCGTGCATTGTGGCACACATTGTTAAATGAACGATACAAAACTTCAACTCACACACACACACACACACACACACATATACAAGTATATATATACTCTTGCACACATATTTGCAATGGAGCGACATGTCCTGCCGCCTGCCAAACATGTCGCCTGGCACTTTGGTATCCTGGCACTGTCTGCTGCTCCTCATGCAGCTGCCGCTTGCTGTTCGTGTGTCGAATTACTCGACTCTTGCTCTGCTGCAACTTGAAATTAGATCTTGATATACTAGCTGCTGCAAGCATTCCATCTCGCTTGCACTCTCCCGCTCGCTCTCTGTGTCTCTGGATTCATCTTTTTTTTTTTCTTTTTTAAATCATTGCAATACATAAACTCTCTGCGAATATTCATCGCACTAATTGGCTTCTGGCGCCGCAGCGACTTAGCTCGTAACGCTCCTGACGCTCAGCTTTAGCTATCGTTTTGCCTAGTTTCTGGCCAAAGTCAGATGCCAGCATCAAACCTTTGTTAATTTATTGCTGCCAGGCATCAGCAGCAGCAGCAGCAATAGCACCTAATGCTGGAAATTGAGTTATTTATGCTTCAGAATTGATTGCTGTTTGTTATAAAATTGCAAGCGCGTCGCCTTACTGCAGCACCCTTCAAGTTGGGTCAAGCAAGTCAAGCGTGTGGCTGCCTGGTAAATAGCAGCAGCAGCAGCAGGAGCAGCAGCAGCAGCAGCAGCAAGAGCAGGAGTAGCAGCAGCAGCATCAACAGCAGCAGCAGCAGGAGTAGCCAAAGCAGCAGCAGCAGGAGCAAGAGTAGCCGCAGCAGCAGCAGCAGCAGCAGCAGCAGCAGCAGCAGCAGGAGTAGCCACAGCAGCAGCAGCAGCTACGACAATAATTTGCATGCATTTGTCGCATGCTCATATTTATAGCTTTTATTTGTTTTTTATTTGATGAAATATGTCTAGGTTAGTCTTGAATTATCTAAGCGAATCAGGCATCAAATATTCCCCACACCCACAACAATTGTTTCACAGGAAGAGCATTTGACCGTCGACTGCAGTAGCAATTTAAATAAGTTTTAATTTTTTTATTTTTATTTTTATTTTTTTTTATTACATTTTAATCACACTTAACATTTGTGGTTAATTTTTTATATATATATATATGTATATATAATTGTCATGTTCAATTTGTTCTCTTCATATTTATTTTTCTGTGCGTTGTAATTAGATCAAAGTTAATTATTGTGAATCACACGCATTGGCCATTTGACAGCATATTTAATTCGCACATTTAAAATATGTAAATTGAAATGTGTGAATTCATTTTACAACTGACACGTCGCGACATGTCGTTGCAGCGATTGATGTCATATCCAATTTGAAGCGTAAATGCTATTATGGATATATTTGTAGATTTATATGTGTATGTATGTATGTATAAATGTCTGGCTGTACTCATAAAAATATTATTCAGGCTGATTTGTCTAATGAACAATTTTGTTTATATATAAATTATAAATATATATAAATATATGTGTAAAGATAGGAAGATAGGAAGCTAGGAAAGATAGGTTAATATATTGATATTATTTTGATGAATATATTATAGTATATTTATTATATTACTATATTATATAATATGTTATTCAACAAGTTTTCTGCTAGCATTAGGCGCAATTTTATATAGTGTTAAATTTAAAAATAATTAATAAAAACTTCATCAAGTTTTACATAAAAAGAAAACATTAATGAAAACAAAAAGGAATCTAGTTTAGTTTCACATATTAGACCCTGCAAGCATTTGAAAGAAAGCATTTGAACAGAAATCATCTTGAGGAGTCTTTTCTGAGTCGCCTTGATGATTAAAAAATGATTAATCTCATGAGCGATCGAAAGAAGATTCATAAATGACACTTCTATATGCTCAAAATATGATTGGTTGAGAATTATGAGAATTATTAAATGATGACTCCAAAAAGCGTCATAAATGACTCAAAAGACGAGTCATAAGCGACTCATCAGGAAGAGTCGCCGCTAGGTTACCATTTTCTTCCGACGGAGTTGTCATTTATGATCAGAAAATGAGCGCATATATATGAGTATTTTCGATCAGTGCGTGACTCATAAAAGATTCATTTATGCTCTGTTAACATCAAAAATGCTTGCAATGCATGAACAAAAGATTTAACAGCACTTTAACAGCTGTAATGATGCAGCTGTTAATGTGCTTTTAAATATGCTGTTCAAGTTAGCTTAGAAATTTATTTTTAGAGAAATATCTGTCATGGATTTTCTTCTGAAATGAAAAACTTATTATATAGAAATTACTCCGAGACAAAAATATTTAATAATAATTAATAATTTTACAATTTATAATCAATATGAATGCTGACAACTGGAAGAACTATCAACTCAACCAATTATTCTTATGGAGAACAAATATAAATTTCAAGCTAGTTTTTCACTGTTGCAAGAGGAAATTGAATTCATATAAATGCAGAACTAAAAATGCTATATACAACTAATTAACCAAATGAAATTAAACTGCAAATAAATTTTTTTAGAGGGTATCTCTTGTGTATGATAACTTTTGCATATATGTTTGCTTGTTTGTTTATTTATTTATATTCTTTTTTCAGTCAGCTTTGAATATTTTTCATTTATTTTTTTTTGCGCATATTTGATTGGATTTCTTGCTGCAACGTGTGAGCTTATTTATTTATTATGCACTCAACTCGAAATATTTTGTTGGCAATTTCAATTGCAAACGCTGCGCATTTATATATATTTAACATTTTTATTATATTTGTTGTCTACTTTATGGCGCTTGTCGCTTCGATTTGCCGCCCATCAAATGGCAAATGACAACAATCGCTTTTTGAGTTTCAGTTACTGCAGCGCATTTGTGGTTAACAGCAGACCAGTGCCATGCCAGCGGAATCGAACTCCCTGGGTAATCATTAATCATGTGGGCGAAACGCCTACAAGTATGCCTGCAAGCATGCAGTCATGCGGCCTGCAAATTAAAAGCAACAAAACTCACAGACGCAACAAAATTTGCTGGCGCCAGACAGTCCGTTTCGTGTGGTCTGGTGTAGAGTTCAGTGTGTGCAGCCTTTGCGGCGATAATAATGTATCAACAAAATTCCTGGCAAAAGCACAAAACCACCACATGCATACATACATGCAAATAGTTAGAGTCAACATGATTTTTAGGCATTAGGAAAAGAAAGGAAAAAAAAAAACGCAAAAGAAATTCACTAAAATCAAGCAAAATGCAGCGACTAAGCACAGGTGATCAGCAAAGCAAGAGCGAGACAGCGAGAGAGACGAGAGAGATAGAGGCGTTGCAGATCGCACGGAATTGCTCCTAAGACCTCACACGCACACGACTCAAAATGGAGCCATCACTTGATGCTGGCCGGCACTACGCTGATGCTGGTGATCGTCGGCACAAAAACAGCTCAGGCATCCACAGCAGCAGCAGCAAACAAGCAGCAGCAGCAGCAGCATCATCACAGCACCTGCTCACCGCCATCGTACCATTCCATCATCCTAATGGCATTGAGCCAAACGGCCAGTGATGCAACAGATCGGCACACGAGCACAGCCATTGGTTGGCGGCAACAGGCTGTGTGGGCCGCTGCAGCAACACTGAAATATTGGCATTGCGAATGCTATGCTAATGAAAACGGTTACGACGACGGCCGGCACCTCGAACAGCTCCTCGGGCAATAGTTCGCCAGCCAAGGCGTATTTGCATCATCATCTGCATCATGGCACGCATTCGCATGCGCATCATCATCATCATCATTCGCTGCAGCTGCATCATACGGCGCCGCCCTCACCACTTGCAACGGTGCGACACCAGCAACAGCAGCAACAGCAACAGCAGCAGCAACAGCAACAACAACAGCTTTCGAGTGCTTCACCCCCACCGGGTGGGGGCTGTCTGGCCGTCTGCTGCTCAACGGCTGGTGGATCTACGCATCATCACATGACCGTCGGCCATGTGCCGCATCTGCCGCCCCATCATACGCTCTATCCGCTAATGGCCGCCGCCCAGCTGGGCTATGTGGGCTCCAGTGGGCCCAGTTCGTTGGTCAATTCACCAGCATTGGGTCGGCGCAAGCGCTACACCAGCACCTCCTCGAACTGCTCCAGCCAGTTCAACAACAACTATGCGGGACTCGATGTCGACTCTCTGGATGATATGCTGCGCAAGGTAAGAGGCCTGTCTGCCAGCAACTGCAATTGCATTTAAATCACTCGTGATTCTTGTTCAAAAGGTTTTGCAATTTTAATTGAACTTTAGCTTGCAATTAAACAAATGCAACAAACAAAGTATTATAATTATTTTCAAGACATTGATAATTATCAAAATGAGAATATATTTGAAATATTTTTTAGAATTATAAGCAAGTTATAATGATGAATTCTATAATAGTTATATATGTATATATAACACATTTTTCAAAATATTATAATTTAATTTAAAGTTAGCTAACTGCCAGTTAAGCAACATATAGCTGACTTTAAGCAAAATTCAACTTTAAGAATGTTATCGACTTGCCGAGATTAGATTATTGTCAAACAGTTTTTCTTTGCATTTACTTTGTGCTGTAAATGGAGCTGAAACCTTATTGCTATGACTTTGTAAACATCTTCTTCTCTCTGTGTCTCTTTTTTTTTTTCTTTATGCCCTGAACCCATTGAAAATGGAAATTCAGGGTATAATGGTTTTGTGAAAATGTCTGCCTGCAGTAGCCGACGCGACGTCGCAGACCACACAAAGTACATATATTCTTGATCAGCACAAAAAAATAAGTTGATATAGCCATGTCCGTCTGTCCGTCCGTATGAAAATCCAGATTTCGCAAACTATAAAAGCTAGAGAGCTGAAATTTTACATTAATATAAATACCAGGGACCGTAACAGTTATAATTTTTATAAAAAAAATTAAGAAATAATAATTATTTTTAGCGTTATTAAAATGAAATTATTTTTAATTATTATTATTGATTTTTATGATAAAAATCAAAAATAATTATTACAAATCAATTTTTAAATAAAAATCAAATCATAACTTTTATTTTCAATTTTTATTATAAAAATCAAAAATAAAAATTATGCCGATTATTCTTGATTTTTTTAAAAGTCATAACTGTTATTTGCGGTCCCTGATGAATACTCGTATGTTAGAGTTACGCAGTATGAGTTTATTTAGTTTGTTTTTTCGATAACTCTGTCCATTTTCAAATAATCGATAAAAATCGAGATTTGTAATTTGAGAAATAGACACATTTGGATGCTATTAATATATTCCGAAAGTTTCATGAAGATCGTCCAACTAGAAATGGAGTTATGAGCTTGAAAAGTTCAGCCCAATTCGCTGTTGGCAGAGTTTTCTTTTTTTTTTTATGCAGGATGCAGGGTATCTCGTAGTCGAGCCGTCTCGGCTAGAGTTTTCTTACTCTCACTAATACCTTTACCGCATTTGAGGGGGCAATGCCATAACAACTAAGCAGCGTTGCAATGGCAACATACATACATAGATGACTGCTCTTTAAGCGCTCCTGCTTCAATGACTCCTGCTCCAATGGCTCCTGCTCCAGTGTCTTCTTCAACTTGTGCTTCTCATTCTCATTCGCTCTCCATTTTTTCATTTACTTTCTCGCATTTCACTCAGTTCTGCATTTCGTTGTCTGTCTGTCTGTCTGCAGTCATAAATTTTGAGCCTAGTCCGGCTGAGTACAGAATTTGCAACGTTTTTTACGTGTTGAACATTTTTAAGCGCACAGCCGACCCATAAATAATATGCGGCCAGATTTAACACAGCCCAACCCTATATATTATATATATACAGTATATAGTATATATATATAATTTTTTTCTGTGGCATGCAAACAATTTAAATTTGTTATGCGCTGCAAAAGAATGCCTAATGCATAAATGGTCGACTCGCAGCTCTTGGCCGGGCAACGTAACCGATTGCATTTATGTGCGTGCATATTTGCATTACGTATACGTATACGTATACGTATATACGTATACGTCTCTCTGTGTATGAGCTGGCTGTTACGGCTTTTTGGCCGCTTGCATTTTATTAGCGATAATGAACTCCACGTGCGGCAGCGCGCAACGATGCGAAACTAAACGAAACCGTTGCATACTTTGTGGCATGTGAGCCCAACTATGCCTCGTGTACGCGTTGCACTCTGTGCAAATATGCTGCAAGCGGGTATGATGAATGTAGTTCACGTTGGCTAGAAAATGTAAAAAGTTGGGGGTAATGAGTGAGATCCTCGGCAAGCTGAATATAGTTTAGTTAATTAAGAGTAAAGCAAAGCAAAGGAAACTATCGAATTCATTTGAGATACATATTTTTTTATTTTTTTTATTTTATTTTTGGTAAAAATGTTTATTTTATTTTATTTAAACATGCTTTCTACTACCTAATTGGCAGCTTAACAAGTTGAACATAAAGGTACAATTATTTACAGTAGAACACTACAGATATTTCAATAACAACAACATAATAAACAGAAGGCTGAAAAGAGCACACCCCTTGGATCTCAGAACTGACCTAAATTAAATTAGATTTATAGCAATAAAGGCATTTAGCCACCCCAATAGCTAAGGTATAAATTATAAATGCGCTGTAGAGTTTGAAACAAAAGCTGCAATGAAAAAATAAATGATTTCAAACAAAGAAAAAAAAAAAAAAAAAAAAAAAAAAAAAAAAACACTACAGATATTTCAATAACAATTTACATAAACAACAATCACAATTTGTTTAATTAATCACATTCACTTTTACATTAAACATTAATTTTATAGGAACCTCGCAGGGAGGTCCTGTGAATGGCACTTCTTTGGTCTTCTTCTTCTGGCTTCTTTGTTAAGTCTTCTCGCCAAAGGGTTTGGGTGGCCTTCGAGTCTTGCAAGGTATCTAGCAGCTACCTCTTGCATTACGTCTTCAACTTTGGGGACTTTGAGATCTTTTTCAATGCATTTCTTATTTGCCGGAGGATTTTTGCTTATATATATTTTTAAATATGTATAATTATAATTAAATTTATAATTAAATTTATATATTTAGCTACTATATCTAATGTTTAAACAAGAAATTCTATGATTTTTACAATACATTTAGTTTTAGTTCTCCAGCAATAACTAAATGTAACAAATGACCATAGACTTCAAATCCTAGAATAGAAATCCTCTATTCATTCATAGGGTATTTACTAGCTGAGCTTTTAATATATTATTTATTTTTTGTTCCCATTTGTTTCTATTGTGCAGTGTCGCATTGCCACAGGTTAGCATTGTGTGCCCGCGACCCTTAATGGGTCGATGGCTGATGTAGGTATTGGTAGCATTTCTAGCCTGTTCTTCTGCATTGCATTTGCAGGTGGGCCATAATAGGGGCCTGTAAGTGACGGGGAGTCGTGCGGGTCGCGGCTCAAAGAGTGACACTATGCGGACCTGCGGTGCGGCTGTTGCTATTACCATTTGCCGTACGCTATACGCCGTACGCCGTACGCCGTACGCCGTACGCTATACGCCATTTGCCATTTGCCATTTGCCATTTGCCATTTGGCTTTTGCTATTGCGATTGCAATTTTGTTGTGGCATACTTTCTGTGGCCGGGCGCGTGCATAATGGCAATTTGAATAATGTGCCAAAATATGCAGACATTTCATTGTTTGGCCTGCCCAAGCAGCAGCACGGCCCGTCCATAAACTGGGCCACTCGCTGACAATCAAAGTTTGGCTCGATTCACTTTGACGTTTGTCATAAACACAGCCTGGAAATTAGATAGACTTGGTCGCGAAACTTTTGCGGCCATAAACGAATGACGTGGTCAGGCGGGTGAGAGTGAAACTTAAATCGAATTGGGTCTGCTGAACAACAACGGCAAGCCGAAAGTTGTTATCAAGTTGCGGGGCGCAAGTTTGAAGCATTTTTGGCATCATCAACAAACTTTGTGGCTGCGCTTCTCTCAAGTGCTGCCCACAACGCAAAAGAAACCGATCCAATGAGGCCTCAGCAGGAGCAGCAGCAGGAGCAGCAGGGCTCCCATTCGAGAGGTGCTTAGCATGCGCACTGTGCGCTCAGCTTTCATTGAACTCGACTCAACTTTACATTGAAATCAACTGACCGAGAGTTTAGCTTGCTTGCATTGTGATTTGTTCGGGCTAGCAAACGCTTAAACCTAAGTGCAAGAAATAGAACTTTCTAGATCTAAGCAAGGAATGAAGAAATTGATATGAGATAGAGCGAGACAAATGGCAGAGATGCTGTAGCTAAAAATTGGATTTGGTTTTTTCTTAAATTACATTTTGTAAATAAATTTTTACCCAAGTCAAATGACTTGAATATAATAAGATTCTGCTAATGCAAGTGATATGATATATGTATGATATATATGTATGTATGCATGTCTGCCAGGCAGTATAAGAGTAGTATAAGACTAACAATAAGAGAGCAATCGATTGCATTGGCTTTTCAATGAGCTCTCGTACGTCATCGCAAATATTTTCTATTGTAGTTTTTTTCGTTCTGGTTAATCCTCGATCGTTTGCTTGATTTTTGACCATGTAAAAAGTCTTTTGTGTATATGTGAGAGTTGTGTATGTGTAAGTGTGTGCATATGTAATAGTTTACAAATACAAACACGTAATACTATATATTATTTATATATAGTATTATAGATATTATTTATTTTCGCTTTATTAACTTGAACGAATATATAAAAATTGAAGCTTGACTCTCTGAGACAAAAGTCGCCATAAAAGTTGACTGACAGAAAAACACTATTATTTACTTATAGTAGTTATAGTAGTTGATTCTTTCTGGCCAGCACACTATGGAGAAAATTCAAAAACTAAAGCTGACTTTAACAGCTTTCAGACTCAACAATGGACTGATATTTAATATACTAGATCAATACCTACTATAAGGTACAATCCTTATAGTTTGGAGTTTGATTAAGTTGTTAATTAAAAAAAAAAAAAAAAAAAAAATAAAAAATCAAATTGCAATAATTTCTAAAAACGGCTAAAAAAAACCCGAAGAACGGGCATTTCCCATAGTGCAGTATATTAAGCTAAATGATATCTGACTGATTCTTTGTGTTTTACAAGAACTATTATTATAAGCACTTACTGCAATTCCTCAGCATATTCATCAGCATTTTGCCTATATAGTATGAATCTCCGTACCTCAGCCCTGACTAAAGTTGACTGTGTGGAATGCATTTTGATTAGTTGACATTAGAATGCAATTCCATAAACATGAATGCCTTATCTTCATATTGGAGGCTATTGTTGTTTTAGATTTTATTTGTATTATTTTCCCTCATGTCACTTTAGCCAGCTTGAAGCAACAGCTTTAATCCAATTCGTTCACAATTAGATTAGCTTTATCTGAAAACTATTCAATTCCTAAGCGAAGACTAACTTCTAGCCACTTTATCACAAACTGCACAAGCAGCAACTCAGCTCTAGCCAGTTTAGCTCAAAAGTGTCGCCATTTCGCATGACTTTATTGGCCGTATCAATGAAGTTTCTTTTTATGGCCAGCAAGACCAGCAGCAGCAGCAGCAGCAGCAGCTCACAATTATTTCATATATATGAGCCTGGGCAGGGCGGCAAGTTGTAAAAATTATGCACACCTTAACATAATTACGTGTGGGCCCGATAGCAGCGGGCAAAAATGTGGGCTTCAGCTCTGTTTCTTTGTCAGGCTGTTGGGCGTTGGTGGGTGGGTGGTTGGGTGGTTGGTTTTGGCTTAGCTGCCGTGTGTGTGGGTGGATACGGGTTAGCTATGCCCTGGTCGCTCGTTAGTCGCCATGAAATGCCTTCGTTCTGGGAGCTGTGCCACACAACAAATGAGCAGCCGGCCCGCATGGCTACGAACAAAAAAAAAAAAAACAGAAACCGCTACACAATACGCATCTTAAGCAAACATATACACAAGCAGATATCCCTGCCCACACACACACACACACACACACACACACACACCCATCCACAACACCTGCATTGTGAAATAATGTTTTTATAAGCCACCTTTATGTAATGACAATGGGGAATCATTAAATGTCTATTTGCGCTTTTTTCTGCTGCCCTAGCAACATGATATTGTTGGTGGGGTATGAGAGACTTGTATGTATTATATGAGAGAGCGAGATATGTATATAAATATATATATATATATATATATATGTATATATATATATATATATATATATATATATATAGATATACATATTTATATATAAATACATAGCTATCAATACTTATAGCTATATAGAAATACAGCCGAGTCTCGATAATTCGTAATGGCAAGGGAACCGAATTTTTTACGAATTACAGAGGTTTTCGATTTACCGGGTGTTCTGCATCCAGATACACATAACAAATTTACACTGTATCGTTTATATATATATCATAACAAACTTAAACTTTATTGACTATATATAAAATACACCAATTCACGATCTTTCAAATTCTATTTTTGATCTATTTTTTGTCTATTTTCGTGCGTGTTTGTGTTTTGTGGTTTTTGTGCATTTTTTGTATGTTTAATTTTATATCTTGAACTGCCGCTCTTCGGCTCATTTTCAAGACTAAAGTATCGACGTATCGAAGCTGGAAACCCAGGGCTGCGATGCCTCGATAGCTTACAGGGCTACAAAACAACAATTGGGCTTGGAATGATCTAGTTCACAACACCGGGGCTTTCATTTAGCGAGGTGTAAAAAATCAAAATACGAATTGAAGAGGTTTTTGCTTGACATTTTTACGAATCGTCTTCACGCTTCAAATGAAATGAGCAAACTAATGTAAATTCAATGTGAGAACAACGAAATTTCGTACATGAAGCGACAAAAAGGCGCCATGCATAATAGTTTGAGAGACCCAACGGCAGTTTAGCTTCCAGCAAAATTAAAAATTACGACTTATAAGAGGTTTCGAAACGAATCATAAGAGACACGATCATGGCCGTGTAGGCAGAAAAATTACGAATTAACGAGGGGACCAAAATGTATGAGATTTTTACGAATTAACGAAGTTTTTTCAGCAGTTTCTTACAATTGAGGTTTTCGATTTAGCGGGGTACGAATTATCGAGACTCGACTGCATAGGTAATTCAATGTATTTACACATAAGACATAAGACTACAAAGAACTCTTGTGCAACTAATTGTTTTTTCATAGTAATATTTATATAAAATAATATATAGTTCAAGCCTGTTCTTTAAGCTTGCATAAAATCATATTTTTCATATACATCAAATATATAATAATATTTAGACTCTCAAGAGACTTCTCAACTAATTACATAGGGTATTTGCTTAGTCAGGCGTACCTTTAATAATGTCGCTTTGTGGCTTAGCTTTTATGCTTGCTTTTGCTTGGCCGCCATTTTAGAGTGTGTGTGTGTGTGTGTTATAGCAATGATCTATTGTCAGCCAACGGAAATGCCTTGTAATTATTAGCTTTGTGACAGCCGCTTTGCATCATGCTCTCCCACTCCCACTCCCACGCTCTCTTCACGCCTCACACTATACAGCTTCTTTTTTTTCTGTTTGTTTTGGTTAAGCTTTAAAGTCAGATAAGAATTGGAAAGTCAGCTCATTTCGCATATCGTGCAAATCTATGAGCAAATCCATGAGCTAAACGAAGAGTGTGTCTCACTCTCTCTCTCTCCCTCTCTCTCTGTGTGTGTGTGTGGAGTGGTGCACTGATAGACACAGCTAATTTTGAGACGTCACGCATTTATCTTGCGCCACATGTTGGCAATCCTGGCTACATACAGACGCACACATGTGGGCAACCCTTCTGAGCAGATTTCCTTAAGCGCTACTTTTCAGAATAAGCTAAAAACAAAAAAAAACAAAAAAAAAAAAAAATGAAAAAAGAAAGAAATGAGAGCAAAACAGTAAAAATAGAAAAACCAGCCAAAACACACACACACAAAGCGTCATAAAATGGCAAAACTAACGAACTCGGCCAGCAGCAGAGCTGTCCCAGAGTAGGACAGCAGCAGCAGCAGCAGCAGCAACAACAAAAAGAAAAAGTAGAAAAGAATAGAAAAGGGTTACCGCTTAAGCGCCTCCCCAAACTCTCTCCCTCCCTCACTCTCTCTCTCTCTAGGCAGCGCCTTTAGCCATGTGCGTGTCCATCAAGGGATTTCCCTTCAATTAGGATTAATACTCCAGATACCAAAAACAACAAGCATCAAAAAAATAGAAAAAAAAGGAACGAAACGAAACGAAACGAAAATTCTGCAACGAGTGTTGCGTACGCTTAACTAGGGTAATGCCCTGCACACACACACACACACACACTTGGATATATGCAGTCTGGTTCGCAGACCCGAAATCAGTCGCCTACTCACAAGCGTATCCGCTGCCATAAAGCTGCAGACGAGCTCTGGCCTCAAAATGGCGCACAATTGAGGCATTATTAGTGAAATAGTTTTACATACTTAAATATAAAGTTAGGGTATGCGCGCACCAAAGTTGCCCTGTAGAGAAGATGCGAAGTGGAGAAATATGATTAAATAGATGAAGAGTTGATGTCTTAAGTAAAGTTAGCCTGTCTTAAGCAGGGCATAAGGTTAACTTTCCATTTGGACTGCTCTGCTTTGAATACAGGGTATACAATATAGTTAACCTGTAAGGCATTAATGCATCTAATCTTTGTGAAATATAGCTAATTGAGGGCTGAGCTTAACTAAGACTGAAACTACTTGACTGCTCTATATATGGCATAATAAAGATCAGACAATATAGATATAGGGTATGCCAAAAGCTAACTTTGAACTTAGCTCAACTAAGGCATAAAGCTAGCTGCACACTGCTCCTCTTAATCTCTCCAAGCTGCTTCGATTATAAAATATAGAATATCTAAGTTATAAGCTAAACAAAAGCTCAGTTCAAGCTGAGAGCTAAGCTATTCAACTGTGTTGCTTTGAGCACAGTGTACAGGGTATACAGTAAACTGAAATATCCAAAAGTCCAGTCAACCTTTTTTGCTCCTTTTTTTTTTTTTTTGACGAGGACTTTGATGAGGGCCTGACTCCTCGTATCGGTTTGCTTCGCCTTAACTTTTTGCTGCTGCTGTTTGTTATGTTTTTGTTTCGTTTCTTTTTTTTTGGGTTTAAATTGCTTAAAAGTACAATTTATCACAATTGGCAATTGGATGCCATTGTGTGTGTGTGTTTCGTTTCGTTTCGGCTGCCTGGCAACAACTTGACCAAGTTTCGATGGGGTCAGAAAAATTGTGCCAACAACGGCTCGCTCGCTCGCTTCCTGCTGACGAAATGAGTTTTCTCACATGGGGCAGCAGCATAGCCTTACCTTTTTATATACAATTGCACTACTGTTCCTATCCATTTCTCAATCTTCTTTGCTCTCGCTCACGCTCCCGCTCATCTTCATTTTCTTTTACAATTCCCATTGCTGGCACACTTAGTGTGTAGTTTTAGAGCTCTGCTCATTTCAACTTTCTTGGCAAAGTTTTTGCTGTTACAATTTGACGACAATTTTTCAGTCAGAACTGAACTTGAATATATCGATAATTGGGCTCAAACTGAATTGTTGTCATATTGTTTGGACTAGCAAAAGTTTATGTCATCAGTCAAACAATGAAATGGATCAAGTTTTTATCCAGCCCGATAAATCTGGCGTTTATCGATAGCTCGATAACTCTGAAGTAAATCTTTGCAAATATGCAAATTTTATATGTTTTTCAATTGAGACTAGACAAGGCGCACTCTTATTGCGTATGTGTGTGTGTGTTTGTGTAAGTGTGTGTGTTCCTCGCTGCACTCATCAGCAGCATCTTTGTCATCAGGCAAACTATTGAAATGCTGAGAGACCTCGCTGAAAAAAAAGAAGAAAAATTGAAAGGCAGAAACAACAAGCTGCCATCAGCACAAAACCTCACGCTCAACCTCACACACTCTCTCTCTCTCTCTCCTCGCTCTCTCTCCCCTCTCTTTGCCACGCTTAGAGCTTGCTGTTTGGTTGGCTTTCTTTTGCATACTTTTGTGCGCGGCTGCATTCAGTTGCTGTTTGCGCTACAGATTCGCAGATTTACAGAATCCAGATACCAGTTGCCAGTTGCCAGTTGCCAGTTGCCAGTTGCCAGTTGCCAGTTGCCATATACCGCACACATTCAGCTTGCCCTTTTGTTAGTGTGCGTGTGTGTGTGTGTGGGTGCGCTCGTTCGTGTTCACGTGTAGATTTTATTAAACATATGAATTCATTATGTAAATGCGCGGCAACGTCAACGACAACAACGAGAACGAAAATTGTATGAAAATCGTCTTTTGTTGCCTGCTCCCATTTTCATTTCCATATCAGCTCCACTCTTCTCTCTCTCTCTCTCTCGTGCTCATCCCTTACATTTATATAGTTGGGCCATGTCGGCGGGGTTTAATGGGTTATGTGCTGTGATTTTCGTGAAGAGCTGTGCCACGCCCCTTGCCTGACAGCCTGTCCTCCTTTATCAACTTAGTCTTTTGTTGATTTTTATGTAAAGCGCAAATTGATTTGGCATTGGGAGCAGCTGCGCGAACAGCCACAAGAAATTATGACAATTTTTCCATTTCATGCAACAAAAAGTTGCTGCTGCTTCAGCTACAACTTCTTTTGGCCTTTGTTGCATAATTGAATTCGAATTGTGAATTGTGTGTGGCGCTCTCTTTGATTGCACTCGAGCTACAATTACCGTGTGGACTTCGAATGGGTTGGCAATGGGTGATTTCTTGAGCTGCACAAATCACAACTGGGCTCGGCTCAACTGTGTGGCTGTTAAGTTGTCTGCCCAACTGTCTGCTCGTCTCTCTCTCTCTCTCTCTTTCTGTCTGTCTGTCTGTCCTGTCTGTCAGCTGTTGTTATTGTTGTTCACACACAATTAACACTCGAACAGGCCTTAACACTGAGGCTTAAGTTGATGTGATGTGTGTGTGTGAGGGGATGGGATGCTGAGCAGGCAGGGGGCGATGTATGGAATATGTATGCCACGTTCCGGCCACCTACATATGCACACACACACACACACACACACACACACGCACATACACACGCACGCACACGCACGCACGCTTGCAGAGAGTAACATGCCACTTAATTTCATTTCTTTTCATTTTGGCAACAATGAGACACGCACAGTGTGACAAAAGTGCACAAAACAATTGATATACAAATGAGTTATTTCAAAGTGTGCAAGAAGCCTAGGTGAAATATTTATAAGAGTTATTGTGTTAGTAAAAAGAATTTAAAAAAAATAATTAATTAAATTAAAAATTTGTATATTTTATTAACGAGTTTTAAAAAGAGAGAAAAATAACAATATCAATATTGCATACTTAGAGTATAGTAAAATATATATCTAAAACATTTAACTTCTGCTCAACGGTTAAGCACTCATTCTCACTCGCTCTCGCTTTGAACAAGAGACTGCAGTATCGTTTCTTCTTCTTTCGTTTCTGCTGAGCGCCGAAGAGTTGCACTTTTCGTGTGATGTTCGTTTAACGAACTTCGTTTGGAGCGCATTACGATTGACGCTCGCACAATGGAGCTGAGTGTAAGTGAAAAGGTAACTTGTTTGCGAGATCAGCCGAAAAAAATCATGCTCGCTCTCGCTCTAAGCAAAAAACTTCGTTTCCTTTCGTGTTTGTCTTCTGCTGAGCGCCTTGAGTTTAACTAATCGTGCGAGGCTTGTTTAACGAACTTCGTTTTGAGAGAGCGACGATTGGCGTTCGCATAGAGCAGGTAAGCAAAAAAGACTCATGAAGTCAGTGCTAACGCTCTTCACTCACACTTACGTACGCTGTTCATGTGTTTAGCGAAACCAGCTCTCGCATACATACCAATACATACACGAAAGTTCTTTGCTTCATTTAACTCAACCGAATGCTTGAGGAATAACTCAAACGAAACAAAAACAAACTGTTAGTGAGCCGATCGTAAACGAATTCATTAAAGAACCGATGCAAACGGTTGCTCTCTGAGCCTTCTCTCAAGAGTTAGTCAAGGTTAGTCAAAAAGAAATATTTGTAGGCATTGGGTAATAGATCAGCGTACAACTATTTTAAGAGTCTTTAAGCTGAATACTTGACACGAATCTCTTCTGCTAGCTCTTTGCTTGACCTGGCTGATTTCTCATTTATAGAAAATGTAGCAGAGCCTACTTTACCTAATTATAATTAGCTTCCAATGAAGTTTCTCTTGAATACAAGTTCTGTTTAAGTTTTGTCATTGATTCCATTTGTGGCACATGAAACTTCGGTAGAAAACATGTATTATATAAAAAAAATATATATATTTTTAAAGCATTTATTATCATCTAAAATCAATCTCTTTATTATTTACATAAATATTAATCTCAATACCCTACAATACAACTGAATATTTTCTTTATATATATATTTTTTTATAATTATAAACTACAAATCTTCGACTTTCTTTCTTTAATCTCTTAGCTCATTTTCTTACTTTTGCGCCTACATCCTTTTTTCGTTTCTTAAATTTTTTGGTCACTTTGCCCACTGTGCGCGTCTCTCATTGTTGCCAATGTTATTTTCATTGTTGCTGCTGTTGTTGTACTTGTTGTTTTCGCTTGTCATAAAGCGGCGTGAATGTAATCAAGGCAGCTATTATTCTTAGATTTGAAGCGCAAATGAAAATGCCGGGCAGCCAAGACAACAGGCAGAGGCTCGAAGGCTCCACACAAGAGTTTGGGGTTCAATACGAAACAATGGCCATACGTGAGTGTGTTTGCGAACGTGTGTCTGTGTGTGTGTGTGTGTGTGAGTGTGAGTGTGTGCCACAGACAGCAGCAGCAACAAAAAGGCCAACGCGCTGTCGCATACAAAACCCTCATTGTTTGAGGCCGCGACCGAGCAGGCGGCAACCAAATGATGATGGTGGGTGGCTGTTAGGCTGAGCAGGAGGCGGTAGGGGGAAAGGGGCGCGACTGTGGGGCTCTGCACGGATATGTAAGTGTTGTGGCTCAGGTGCTTAAATATGTACATGAGTGCGTGAGTGTTTGCCTGTTTTTTTCCTGTATTTTCTGTATTTGTTTTTGTTTTTGCATATATGTATTTTTAAGTAACTTCGCACATAGTCAAGCAGCTTGAAGTTTCGTGTAGCACGAACAACGAACTATTATACTACTAATATATTGTACTAAAACTAGTATATATTACAGTGACTAGCATACCATAGCAGCTGTCGTAAGTTAAGGTATTATATGGGAAACTTCCTGCTCATATTTCGTGCTCCTGTTCCTGCTGCCGCCTTCTCCAGCTGCTATTGCCTATTGCTACTCCTGCTGCTTTCTTCTGCTCTTGCCATCTGCTCTTACTGCATTCTTCTGCTCCTATTGCCTTCTTCTGCTCTTGCTGTCGCATTCTCCTGCTTCTACTGCTTGCTTCTACTTCTTCAGCTTTCTTTTGCTTTTGCTGCCTCCTGCTGCTCCCGCTGCCTTCTGCTCCTGCTGCCTTCTGCTGCTTTCTTCTCTTCCTGCTGCTGCCTTCTCAAGCTCCTATTGCCTTCTTCTACTCCTGTTGCTTTCTTCTGCTCTTGCTTCTGCTTCCGCCTCCACCTGCTCTTATTGCCTTCTTCTGCTTTTACTGCATTCTTTTGCTCCTATTGGCTTCTCCTGCTCTTGCTGTGGCATTCTCCTGCTTGCTTCTGCATCTTCAGCTTTCTTCTGCTTTTGCTGGCTTCTTCTGCTCCTCCTGCCGCCTTCTGCTGCTCCCGCGTCCTTCTTCTGCTGCTCCCGTTGCCTTCTTCTGCTGCTTTCTTCTGTTGCTGCTGCCTTTTTCTGCTCCTTCTGCTATCGTCGCCTGCTTCTACTGCCTCCTCCTGCGCTCTTCTGCTCCTGCTCCTGTCTTCTCTTGCTTCTGCTGCCACCTGCTCGCCTCCTCCTACTGCCTGCTTCTACTCCCACAGCCTTCTGCAACTCATCTCTTATGGCAACTGAGTTGAGCGCACGCAAATCATATTAAAAATCTCTTTTCTTTTTTGCTTTCCTCCCTCGGAACATGCAAATCTGTTAATGTATTTCCGAATAAGGATTCTCTTTGTGTGCGAATGCTCACGTCTGATGCTCTTGTAATTTGTTATGCTCTTTGAGAGCGCGCATTAATCAATGTGCTCACATATGCATATGCACAATGGCAATTCATTTGGACGCCTTTGTCTGAGATTCGGTTTCAATTAGTTGGCAATGAAAGTGCATTGCTTTAAATCGATAATGACCGCGAAATGTCGCCATAAGCTGAGGCCCGTTGGCCCGGGCTCTGTGTCAAGTGCCAAACTGGGCAAGTCTGTGTATGTGTGTGTGTGTGTGTGTGTGTGCTGTGGTTCCAGTTCCGGTTCCGGTACTGGTCGACTTTTGGTCAATGCCTGCAGACGACTTGCGCCAATGGCAAACAATTGCATTGTATTTTTTCAGGCACAGCACACACTCAAAACACATTGTTGTTGTTGTTGTTGTTGTTGCTGCTGTTGCTGTTGCCGACTTGTGCTGCAGTTTTGGCTGGCATTTTTGTCTTTGGCCAACAGTCGATGTCAATGCCACAAAAGCCACTCGAAATATGCTTGCCACACAGACACCTATGCGAGTGTGTGTGTGTGTGTGTGTGTGTGTGCGTGGGTGCTTGTGTACGAGCAAACAGAATTATTGAAGCGCGCCGTACGAAAAAAAAAAAACAAAAAAAAGAAAAAATTGCAGCCATATGAACGAACAGCATCCGTCCTTTGCCCTAGCCGGTTCCAGAGTCAGTCCAGCCTCGCCCAATCCACTCGCCTCTGTTGGCTGACCATCCGCTTCACTTAGCTGGACGTTCTCGTCATTTTCAATATTGTTGCAGCTGCAGTTGCTGCCGCTGCCGCTGCCGCTGCCGCTGCTGCTGCTGTAGTTGCGGCTGTGGCTTTTGGGTCACTGCAAGAGAATTAAATTACAGGAGCGTCTGGCAAAGGACCTGGCTGGCGTGGCCTAGCCGTGTGACTGTCGATGTGCGTCAGTTCGATAAATGAAATATTGAACCGGTTAAAAGTGAGAGAAATTCCACAAAATAACCAAAAAAAAAAAAAAAAAAAAAAAAAAAAAGAGAGAGAGAGAGAGAGAGAGAGAATGGAAAAAAGGGTTAAGGAATTTTTTTCCATTTTGTAATCAGGTGTAGCACAGCTGCTGCCTAAATCATTCAACTGTTCAAAGTTATTTAAGCTTTGCAGTTTTGCATTTGTATTTAAAAATGGAAACTGAAAAGAAAAAAAGTGAAAGAATCTCATTCGCTTCGGAATTGATGGCAAAATTCTGATACACTTCAAACACTCTGGCTTCAGCATGGTTTAGGACTCTAAGCTACATTCATTCATAGTTAGTCTCAAATTCTGTTTTGCTCTGTTTTAGGCACTTGATTCGTGTTTTTATACGCATCAACGTGGTGCAAGCGTATAAGCTTCTTGATACTCTCGCAAGTTCTATGATTTTCTCGTGGCAAGCTAAGCGGCAAATACTATTTCTGGCATTATGATAGCATTCGATAGTAGTAGAAGCAAGTAAATTTAAGTGGATAGTAAAAAGTAGCAGATAGTAGTAGCGACTACTTTTTACTATTTACTGCATTTTAGTTTCTACTACTTTTTACTTGTTTCTACTACTACTTACTAGTAAAATTGGTGTATATAGTAGCACTAAATAGTAAATTGTTGTAGGTAGTAAAAAAGTAGTAGAAACTCTATTGTAGTAAATAGTATATTGATAGTTAGTAGTAAAAAGTAGTAGATAGTAAATGTGTAGCAGTTAAAAGTAGTAGAGTAAATAGGTTGTAGTAAAAAGTAGTAGAAAGTAAATAAGTACTAAAAAGTAGTAGATAGTTTACTATTTAAGGTAGTAGATAGGAAATAAGTAGCAGTTAAAAGTAGTAGAGTAAATAGGTTGTACTAAAAAAGTAGTTGATAGTAATAGTAAATAGATAATAAATAGTAGTAGCAGATAGTAAATTGTAGTATATAGTAGTTAAAAGTAGTAGATAGTACACTATTTAATATTAATGTCTACTACTATTTATATTTTACTATCTAGAACTTTTAATTTAAAGTAGTAGATCAATTTACTATCTACTACTCTAAATTAATTTAGTAGAAAATAAATTGTAAATTGTAGCAGTAGACTTTAGTATTAAATTGTTAATTGTTAACGGATTGTAGTAGATATTTTAGTAGACAATACCAAATAATAGTAGTTGATTGTAAATTGTAATAGATAGTAGTAGTGAAGAGCAAATTGCAGTAAATAGTAGTATATTATAATTGTAGTAGTAAAATATATTAATATTAAATAGTAAAATGTTGATAGTAGTAGATATATTAGTAGACAATAATAAAAATTAGTTAGTAGAGAGTAAATTGTAGTAGTGTATAGGGAATAATGAATTGCAGCGAATATTTGTTTAAGAAGTAGTAGTCTATAGTAAATGGTTGATAATAGTAGTATAAGATAGTGAAGTCGATAGTTGATTATTGATAATCGTAGTAGATATTAGATAAGATAGGGAATAGTAAATAGCGGTGAATAGTAGTTTAAGATAGTAGTAGTAAATTATAGTGAATAGTAGTAAAAGCTATTAATATGAAATAGTAAATTATTGATGATAGTAGTAGATATTTTAGTAGACAATATCAAAAAGTAGTTAGTAGATGGTAAACTATAGTAGTGAATAGTGAATATATATAGATATATTAGGGAATAGTGCATTGCAGTAAATAGTAGTATAAGTTAGTAGTAGTCGATAGTAGATTGTTGATAATAGTAGTAGATATTAGAGGTATTCGCTCTATACTCTCTCAAGACATTACTCAACTGCCAAAAACTTGTTTGTAGTTATTCAATAGCATAGAGAAAACTGCTAGAACAACAACTATACACAATAATTTCAAAAATTTAAATGAAAGTGACTTTTAGAAATGAGTTTGAAAACAATTTACTCAAATGAAATTTTACAAACTGCACACACATGAATCAAGTTTTCCTTTTAGCAACTGCGTAAAGTTTAGTTTAGTGAAATTATGGAATTTTGCTTTGCAGGGCAAAACATATTTTGGACAATTTACGAATTTGTGTGCTCTGAGCATAGATATATGTATATATATATACTATATGTGTGCAAGAGCTAACTAAGAATATGATCAAATAAGCGCCAGCTGCTCTGGCTCTGGCCACACTCGCATCCACATCCACATCCACATCCGCTCGATGCTCACGTTGTTTGTTGCTTTGACATTTTGTGAGGCCCGCTGGCTTTTTGCAGTGTCAAGAGCCGCAGATTTGGCGCTGGCTCTGAACCAATTTTTGTGTGCCTTCAACTTTTGACTGCTCAGGCAGCAAATCATATTGCCATATATAAAGCAATGCGCCCTCTCTCTCTCTCTCTCTCTCTCATACACACACACTGTGTCTCTGTCTAGCTGACTCAGTCACAGCTGAAACTTTGTCAACAATGTTGAATAATTAAAATGCTCCCTCGACAACAAGTCTGTGCAAAGACTAGTAGAGCGACATGGGCCCAGCCTCAGCCAGCTGCCAGCTGCCAGCGGGGAGCAGCCCGCTATTCCCAGCCATTGTTGCGACTTGGCAATTTATAGAGGCTTAGAGGCGGGCCGGCGGGAGGGGGAGGAGTAGGAGAGGAGAGCAACGGACTGTGTCTTGGCGGGCCTGCTTGTCATCGTCGTTGGCAGACAGGTAAGCAGCCCAGGCAGCCAGGCAGCCAGGCAGCCAGGCAGCAAAGCTCATCAGCAATTCTCAATTGCTATTATAATATTTTTTTGCTTTTGGTTGTGCTCGTCGGTTTGGTAAACACCTGATACAATGGCAGCTGAGGGGGCATGCCACTTGGCTCTTGTCTTCTCTAACTCCCTCTCTCCCTCTCTCTCACACTTTCGCTGTGAGGCAAGTTTTGCTTAATGCGCAGTCCCCATGCAGCGCCAAAGTTTGTCAGGCTAAAAATTCATCAACTTTGTTGCATAATATTTCAATAAAACCCCACACACACACACAGAGCAAGAGGCAGCGGGCTCAGCAGCAGGGCAATTGCCTGTCTACGTCAAATTAAAGTATGCCACAGCTCAGCCCATGCCACGCCCTGCCATTCCTTCGACTCGGCTACAATAGTGCACTGGGGAGTGTTTTGGCTTTTGTGCAGCCTGTAAAACCTATTGCAACGACACGCTCACAGCAGGCTAGAGGAGTGGGTGGGGGAGCAGTGGAGGCAATGCTGCTTGCTCCCTAAGCGACATTTTCTAAAATGCAAGACGCCAGCCAAATTAGTTGGCTGCTTAATGAAAACTTGGCTTACACCATTGGCCTAATGGAATTTTCCATTAGGCTGCAGCCAAAGAGCAGCCGTGGGCCATTCGCCATGCCGAAATCACAATGCTAAATCATTTTCAAAAGAATGCGCAAATTTTCATATATTAAAATGTCTGAGCACCGATTGGCGAATGCTCTATGAATGAAATATGTTTGAAATTCATTTAACAATGATTTATTTTATTTATTTATTTATTTGTTTGTAATAGGAACAACGATTGATAGACACTGCTTGAAAGGGCATGCGTGGTAGAGATCGAATGGCGTTGATCCCCCTCCCACTCTCTCTCTCTCTCTCTCTCTCTCTCTCTCTCTCTCTCCTCTCTCCTCTCTCCTCTCTCTCTCTCTCTCTCATCTCTCTCCTCGTCTCTCTCGCTCTCTCCTCCTCTCTCTCCTCCTCTCTCCCTCCTCCTCTCTCTCACTCTCTCTGTCAACTTTTTTCCATCATTCTTTTCTCTTCTTATTTTGATTTTATTTTTCTTCTTTATAGACCTATATCGCGCTTTCCCCTGACTTTCTCTCTTAATTTCTCTTCCTCTTGTTTCTCTTTTCAGCTTCTCTTTCTTTTTGCATTTTTTTGTTGTTTCTTTTTCTCTTCTTTGCTCTTTTTTGTTGATTTTTTCTAATTCTTTCGCTCGCCTTCTCAATTCTTATTTTCTTTATCGCTTTGTCGACCTCTCTCACGCTTTCGTTATTGTCTTTCTCACTTAATTTCTTTTCCGTTTGTTTCTTTTAAGCTGCTCTTTATTGTTATATTTATTTCTGTTTCTTTTTCTCGCTTTCCCAATCTTTACTTTCTATTTTTAGCGCATCTCTATCTCTCTCCCTCTCTCTCTCTCTTTCTCTTCTTACTTCTTGTTCTTTCTAATATATCAATCTCTTTCCCACTCCTATTACCTTCATCTCATCTGAAAATTCCATTTTATTATGTTACTTCCCATTGCTCTCTTTCGCTCTCACACACTTCTTTTGTTCTCTTTCACATATTCTCTTGCTGCCTTTCACTCTTTTGCTTCTCTTCTCATTGTCTCGCTCTTTCGCTACATCAATTTTCCCTGCTGCATTTAATACTTCCTCACCTGCTGATCCTGTTCAATGTATTCGCTGCTCCCATATAAAATTTGCATAATTTCATATAATTTTTAACCAATTAAACTTAATTAGTTTGCGTGTAGCTGAGTGCTGGGTGGATGTGGATGGATGGGTGTTTGTGACTCTCTTTCTCTCGCTCCCTCTCGCTGTCTTTCTCTATCTCCATCTCGCTCCCTCTCTCTGTGTGTGTGGCTTTATACCAAAAGGTAGCTATAAGCCAGCTGCCATTGCGAGTAGCTCGTGAATGCATTCAGATTCGTAATTATTACCACTTATGGCTAAACACTGAAGTTTCAAGCCAACACAACAATAGCTGCCGCACATGTGACTATATGTGTGTGTGTGTGCGTATGCGTGTCTCTCTCTCACTCACTCTCACTCACTTTGTCTGTTTGCTTGCCACAAAAAGTTCTGCGAGCCACAAAAATTTCCGTATCATGCAGCCGCAACAGCAACAGCAGCAACAATAACAACAACTGCAACAACATTAAAAAGTTTTAGCCAAAAAAAAAAAAAACATTGTTTTGTTGTTGTTGTTGTAGGGATATGCTTTTTGCTTAAATGCTTTCGCTGTGGCCAACGCTCTTGTTGCCATGCCGCCTCATCTCATTTGCTTTTCAAATTTACGTTGCCTACTTTTTGGGGCGCATTAAATTTCTGCTTCCACCTTTGGACAGAAGGCATAAATCTTTGTTATGCCTTTCGGTTTGATATTTTTTTTTTTTTGTCTGTTTGCTTTTTTTTTTTATTTTACTGTTGCTGCAGCAGCAAGAGAATCACGGCAACGGCCTTTTAGCAGCCTTGCTAATTATTTTGAACATTTCAGTTGATGTTGTTTGTTAGCTTCCCTTCGCTTCATTTTTATTTATTTTTTTTTTTTTTTTGGCCAACTTTGGCCAGCCGTTGGCTTGAAAAAGTTGTGCATATTATTTTTGAGTTTTTAATTAATGCGAGCCAACTGGCCTTTGGCTATTCGACAGAAAGCCTAGCTTAAACATGAATTTTAATAATGGCTTTTAATTGCTTAGCGGCATTTGTGCGTCTAATTAATAAGTTAACTTCATTGCAAGGCAAAGGCTGGCATTTGATGGCTTTGGCTTTGAGCTGAGCTGAGCTATGTATATATGAATCTGTTTAATGTATTATTGTTTAAGCGAATTAGCAATTTATGGAGAACTGAAGATTTGAGAGAGTTTTTAATATGATTTGAGTTGAGCAAAGTTATTTAGCTTGAATTTCATTTGAAACTTTGCCAAACTAATTTGACAAGAGATTTTCCGAATATGTTTATACTCAAGAAAATGTTGATTTTAATATAATCATATATGCAAATGTAGTTTGTAAAGTGTATAGTATTTATAGTATTTTTTTACCATACCTTCTGGACTTGTATGTAGCCTTAGATTTACTTATCTTGACAATATTTACATGTTTAAATTTTTTTTAATTAAACAGAAATTTATAAAATATATTTCTTATAGATATGAAAGACAACCAATACAGAATTTAATTAAATAGAAATCGATAAAATATATTTCTTATAGCTATGAAAGACATCGAATACAGAATACATAACTTGAGGTAGCGAGGGTAATATGGGGAGACTTTAAGCCAAGCACATCTAGGGGTTGAAGTAGAGCTGTCGAATCGTATCGATGATATTTTAAGTTTTGAAAAAGTATTAATATGATATTTGATATGCAACTTTAAAAATATCGATATTTTGATATTTTTCGATTATATTTTTTTTTTTGAAAACTTTGTTCTCACAATAGATCTATAATCTTACCCAAACATTACATACAAAATAAGATTAAGTATATTTTTTATTAAAATAATAAAGACTGCTTGACTCCAGTATTCGGTACTCAAAGATTTGTCGCAGACAATACTTTATTTATTTTTATATTTATTGCCGAAGCAAATCGCTGCGAATGCACTGAGCTACAAGGCACTATGGGGAATTTTGCCGTTTTTCGGGTATTTAGTATTTTTTTCAAAGTATTCAAATTATTATTTTTTTAAACTAGCATCATTAGAAAACTCCAAACTTTTAGAAACAATAACATTCATATATTAAGCCTAACGGCTGTTAAAGTCAGCTTTTGTTTTCGAAGAGCACCTGTCTTCAGATTGCAATTTTTGGTAGCCGATTTTCAAATTGTCATTACTCGAAGACCATGCATAATTTTTCTGATATTTAAAAGGGATATCAATCATAAGAGTTTGTACTATGTGTTGAATAACACAACTTTTTGTATTTGTTCTTGTTCTATTAATATTTTGTAAAATTAGCAAATGCTTATTAAATTATACCCGATAATTTGGAATTTTCCCCATAGTTCAAGGGTGTGCATTCTATATCCATGGCATAGCCTAAGGCACAATTTACTTTTGGCTGTTCCAGTTTTAAATTCAGAATAGTATGTTTTCAACATTTTCACAAATTAAGCTTGATTTGAGCTTGATTCACTTATTAAGAGAGCAACTAATGCAAATATATCAAAAATATCGAAAAAATCGATATTTGATAAAAATATCGATATATTGATATTTTGATATATTTTCAACAAGCCTAGGTTGCAGTAACTACATAAATGGCCAGCTAGACCCAGCCTTGTCTCTCTGTCTTGTCTCTCGAGTTATTTTAGGCCATCAATTAATTTCCATCTCCATCACTGTATTTATTATCTAATCTATTAACAAAGTGATTTACGAATTTTCGCTTTCAATAAATTCTCTAAAATGAATAAAATTTTACGCATCATTAAATATATATATGTATATATATATATATATATATATATCGATTTCATGCGATTCGCGGAAACTTTCGCTGTGTGACAAGACAAATTTGAATTATTGATGATGGCATCGAACTAGTAATACCTCAAACCGGAGCACACTTACCCGCATCAAATTGTTAATCAATCGATCAACTTGTCAGCTGCCAGAAGTGGGTCAAAGGTCATGGCAAGTAAAGTAGTTCCAAGAATTTAACAGCTGCATAACAAGCCACAGCCATTGAGAATTTGCAACTAGAAGAAAAAGAAGTAAAACTAAACTAAACAAGGAAATAATGAATAACGCTTAAATGTTTCAATTTCAATTTCAATTTCCATTTCCATTTCCGTTTCCGATTCCGTTTGTACGCTTTGTTTGTTTGCATGTGAGCCTTATTAGGCCACTGATTGCCTTTATAGATTTCCATTTACACGCAAACATAGTTTGGTGGCTGTGGCAGGAAGGTACCGTTATTAATGCCTGTCACTTGACATTCCGTTAACGCGCTGCGCTGATAAATCGTATGGGCAATAGAAGCACAAGCAGCAACAACAACAACAACAGCAGCAGCAGCAGCCAGGCATTATAATAAGCAAGTATATATATATATATATGTATAAAGGCGAGTCCAGCACATTTTTGCCGCCTGACATTGCATTATTTATCGATAACAATTAGCAGTGATGCATGAAATGCGATAACATTAATTAGCCCCGGCTCGGACGCTCAAACAATAGAGCACCTCCTGCCCCCAAGTGGCCACTCGCCAAATGGTGCCTGGTGTTTTCTCGGCTATGCATATAAAGCATGTGCTGGCCAGTGGTGGCAGCCCCACTCCAGCCCCCCCCCCTCCCCCCCTCCTCTACTCAGGCAGCCACGTTTTGGTTGGCTTTACTCTATCCAGAAACTTTATTAGCATGACTTTGGCAATAAAATAGTTCACATTGCCAGTGCGCTGCGATGGAAAGGCGAGCGTGTGTGTGTGTGTGTGTTGATTGTGGGCTTGGGCGTTTATTTAGCTCATAATTCATGTCTCATATGACCATAATTTATGTATGGGGCAAGGCGTCGATAAGTATCGATACTTTGTTTATGTTATGCAATTGAAGAAAATGATATGTTGTCTTAAATAATTTCAAATCAAAACGTTTACAAGGTTAAATATCGATAAATATCGATAACATGCACATGCATATTAGCTGATTTCGATATCAAGCATGTGTATATATTGGTTTAAAGTTCAGTCAGTTTGCAGTTTTACTCTTTGCTTTGGCCCAAAAGCTTTTGGCCAAAATGCTTTAAAGGCGTTGCTTAATTTTCCACCAATTTCCATGCTCAAATAACTGTTTCTCGCTCGTTGTAAAGGACATTGAAGAAGTGCGCGCCGAGATACAGTACACACACACACACACACACACACATTGACGCAGAGAGCGTGGAGTGACACAAATACGAGACGACAGATGCCACTTAGAGGACCGGGACGCGAGGTGCTGAGTGAGTGGGTGAGTGGGTGGGTGAGTGGGTGGCTTGGCTGCTTGGTTGGGTTATGCTGATGGCAGGCCATGGGTCGGTGTTGCACACAGTGCCTACCCAAGTTGGCAGCCATGTCAACACTTATCTTTATGAGTTTCCGCTTTCTGTAAAGTCATTGACATGTATTCCTCCTGCCGACTGCTGCATACTTACAGACGCGCCGCGATGCCAAAAATAAACGCACAGCTGCCGCACGAGGTGATGTAGCCAGAACGATAGAGGCTCTGATAAGGAGAGTGTGAGCGAGAGAGTGAGAGAGAGAGAGAGAGGCAGATATGCTAAAAGAGTAGCGAAGAAGTGAGGGCGAGAGATAGCAACAGTCAAGCAGCTCGTAATATTTGCGCGTGTTTATTTGCTGCTTGTATGTGTATGTGTGTGTGTGTGTGTGTGTGAGTGTGTAAGTTGCCTACTTTTCGGCATCATTTGAAAATCTCATAGCCTCCGATTCGACGCTATATGCTGTTTGAGAGGCCATTGCAAGCAATTGCGTGTCAAGGAGTCATACCAGATGGAAACATACCAAACTACATGAGCAGGAGATGGCGAGGAGGAGGTGAAGTTTAGTAGCAAGCAAGCACGCTTTCCAATCGTCCGCGACATTCAGCCAAATTGTTGAAATCGCTGATGCGCCGCAGAGCATTAAATGTCATAAATTACATTTGCGAATCACAGAAGTGAAGAGTCATCAGCAGAGTGAAGGCAAAAAAAAAAAAAAGCTGAATTCACAAGAAAAGAAAACTATGTTAATAATATATTCAGCAATCTATGGCTATGTCTATGTTTATATATGCAATTCTATGTCCAGCAATCAATGATTGCTTTAGATTTTAAAGTCTTCTATTGACGATTTAGTTTACCTTTGAACTGAACTAAGATTTCTGCTATTTACCTGCTATGTAACAAGCTTTTATAAGGCATCAAGATATTCTTAGATTAAGTTCATTTGCTGAGTCTACGAAAAAGAGTTTACGAAGAGAGTGAAGCTAGCAGATCTTTGGGCTGCAGAATCTTGAATGTGATTCCAGTCTGTCAAATATCTTAGCCAGCTCTATAAATTTCTCCTACTCTAAGACTCTCTAATGTGTTTGGCTCTCACATGCCAAGCGCTCGCATTAATCTTCCTACAAAAGGAACTATTAAATCATTCAAATATGAACTACCATAGATTTGCGTTCATTTTAAATTTCACCCTCAAGTTAAGCGCTGATGAAGCAATGAACAATGGAAAGCCCTTCGATAGCTGTGCTGTTAGTTGACAGTTAGTTAACAGTTGAAATAACAGTCTGTAGTTGACAATAGTACACTTGAGTGCCACACCCACACTCACATGGGGGACAAGAGCAATGTCCGTAGCAGAGTCGTAATTGCTGCCACAAAAATAATGCGTATGGTAAAGTTTCTTTTTTTTTTTTTTTTTTTTTTTTTTTTTGGCAGCAGCTTTAAGGGCAACAGCTTGAACAGCAGCGCCTCATGCTTTTCACTTTTATTATCCTTTATGTGCGATTTCACACCTTCAATTGCACACACATAAACAGAGAAGAGCAGCAGGAGGTGTGGAGCAGCAGGAGAGTCTGCGGAATAAGATGCCACACGTAGCAGCAAATCAAAATCTTGAATTTATTCCACATACGAAGCGCATGAATTTCAAATTACTGTGGGAACAGCGCACAAAACAGAACCAGAACCAGTTCCATGTGTGTGTGTGTGTGTGTGAGTGAGTGAGTGAGTGTGTGTGTGTGTGTGTGTGTGTGTGTGTGTGTGTGTGTCTGCTTGAATAGGAGAGGGCGTGTTAGGTGTAGGAGTCGACACGATTGTCCAAAGCCTGCCCAAAGACGTGTGAACACTGACACGGCACACACACACACACACACACACAGAGAGAGCGAAACTGACTGACTGACTGTTCTTACTCTCTCTGCCACTCCCTCCCTCTTCCACTCTTGGACTTGCTGTATAGCACTTTCTCTGTCTGCTTCTTATTGCTAGCGCCGTTCTCTTGTTTATTTCCATTTCCATTGCCATTCACACTGCTGCTTGACTGGCAGGCGAAACGTGTGCAACACGTTAGCTCTGGCAGATAGAGAGAGAAAGAGAGAGAGTGAGTGAGAGCGTATGTGTGAAAGAAAGCGGACATAGCTCTAATGACTGCGCTGTGGCTGTATCTTAACATTTTTAAACCTTTTTTTCTTTCATATGCCTTTTGGTATTATTTGGCACTTTTTTTGTTGCTGTTGTTGCTCGAGCTAGAGTAGCGAACTGAAGCTGTGTGTGGCATGTGGCACGGCAAAGCGGCTCATTTGAAATTCATGCGGCCACTCACTGGGTGCATAAAGCAATCAAATCAACCACAAACACACACGAGTTGCTGTTGCTGTTGCCGTTTGGTGGTGGGGGAGGGGGAGGGGGAGGGGTCAGAGTCGCAGTTCAGGTTTTTAGCAGCTCTTTTGGTTTCATACACGTTTCACTCGTGTAAATAATAAATAAGCTTAGCATACTTTGCGCCGCACGCCGAACGTGCTAAGGCCGACATTGGCGGCATAAAAACGTCGACTATCGATTGCAACAACAACAACAACAACAACAGCAGCAGCAGGAGGAGCAGGAGCAGCAGCTCCGCTAGGCAGGCAGCAAACGCAACCGAAATCCCATCAAACCGAAAGCGAAAGCTGCCACTTGTGTGTGTGTGTGTGTGTGTGTGTGTGTGCTGCAACCCTTTTATTATTATTTTGCTCTCCTTTATTTGCTTCCTTTTTGTTTTATTTTGTGCCTTAGCAGAGGCCAGCCATGATTTATGCATTGAGTCTTGGCCAGGCCATGCAAGGTGCCAAGACTCTGCCACATTTGCATGTTAAATCAGCAACGAGCCTCAACCTGCCCAGCAGCAGCAGCAGCAGCAGCAGTTGCTCTGAGCACGCGTAGGTGCGAGCATTTACTCAGATTTGCATTTAAGATTGGCCTAATGCGGCGAATTGATCTGCGCGAGATCAGTCAACGGGGATTTGCATGAGGGCTCAAGACTTTAATGCTTGTCCCAAAGACTTTAAAGAATTTCGATATTTACTTTAAATTTATATGCTGGAGGAAGTTTGAAATGCTTCGCAGCTTGATAATCGATCGTAATCTGCAGATTGTTGACAAATATCGATAGTCATCTAGCAGATTTAAATGGCAAATGATAGTATACTTAATATACCATTCGATAAATAACTATATGTATCGAGCGTAAATTTAAGATATTCAACAATAAATATCAATAACAGTATCGATAACTTACTCAAAAATATTTGTATAATTTAATCAATAGTAATCTCCAGATACTTTTTGATCGATATAGATAACTATATCGACAACAAATTAAAAGATTTATGTAAAGATCGATAGTAAACTGATCACTTGTATCGATACATAATAATATATTATCCATTTACTATCGAAAACCAATTGGAAGATTTACTTAACTTATTTGATAGTTAACTTGAGACGTTTGTCGATAAATACTAGTATACTATCCATAATCATTTAGAAGATTAATAATCGATTGTAAGCTTAGGGCACATGTGTCTATAGTTGTATCAATAATAGTATTCAAAACACTATAAAAAGGCTTTTATTGATATATTTAAATAAGTTTATCGATTAAATAGAAAATTTAAATGATATTTCGTAATAAGCTGAAATACTTATTGATAAATATGAATATCGATAACTATCAACAAAATTTAAATAGCTTAATTTGTACTTGGATAAATTACAAAATGAATCTATTAAACAAATTTTTCTTGGTAATTCCGAGCTTTCGCCAACAATTTTAATACCGATATAAACTATTATCGATATATTTTCGATATTTAAATTTAAAACTTGTATGAATATATCTTATAAGTATTGCTATATTTTTATAAAAATAAACATACAATAAATAGTTATGCATTATTTCACTTCAAACTGTCGATAATAATTACTCTAGGCAGCCCAAATAGGTATTACTAATGATAGTCACGCTGTTGGCTCTCTCTCTCTCTCTCTCTCTCTCGCCACCTCTCTTTCTATATCATTCCCTTCACTCCACAGCTAAACCAATTAGTAGTGCAATTAATGAAGTGCAATCTATAAAAAAAAAGAGAGAGAGTGAGAGAGTGAGTAGGAAGTAGCATAATGCGAAATGCTGTGGAGAAAAATCAAAGCAGCGCATAAAAGTATGGAATGAAAAATAAAATTGTGAATCGGGCGTCGCAATTGAGCTGCAATTGAACAGAATGAGGAGCAGAGATGGGGCGACGCGTCGCTGGCTGCTGTGCCAACAGCAATTTGTCTTTTCATTAATTATTTAGCTAGCAAAGCAAAGCAATGCGAGAGCGAAACGAAGCGCCACAGCCGCAAATGTAGGCGAAAAATGCCAAAGAGATGGAGCTGAAGCTGGAGCTGGATGGAGCTGGATGGAGCTGGCGTTCGTGCTTGCTAGAATATTGACAGTTAATTAATTGAATCTGTTCAACGTGTTGCAGCGACACAAGCAGAAATAGCAGCAACAGCAGCAGAGGCGATGGCAGTGGCAGTGGCAGCAATGGGCGTGGCTGCAGCCAAAGTTTAAAGTACAATTGTGCAAAAAGTTGTGCACTTAATTGTCTGGGCCAACGGAAATGCTGGCAACTAGTTACAAACTTTGGTCAAGTTGCAAGTTGCAAGTTGCAAGTTGCAAGTGGCAAGTTGCGACTAGCGCATAAAGTCATTAAAGTTTCAATTCGATTTGAGCTTCCACTCACGCCCTATCTTAATGCTAACAAATTAATACGGCTGCAACTGCTGATGCTACAAAATTCCGTAAGAGAGAACAAATAACAAAAAAACAAAAAGAAAAAAAAACGAAAAAATAAAATAAAATAAATCAAATATCGTTGGCTGCGGCATTTATGCCGCTGATTAGTGGCAAACGCTGCGTTCAGCAAAAAGTAAAAAAAAAAAAAAAAACAAAATAAATACAACAACAAAAAAACAAGAAAATCAATGCGGGCTGCCACACACTGTCACGGCCACTTGTTATCAGTCAGCAGCACGCGCAGCTGACGTTTTATGCCCTGCGGCTGCCCCTGCAGCAGTTTAGATACAGCGCAATTGTATATATACATATATATATTGATGTGTGTTTGTGTGTGAGTAAGCACTTCTGCATGTATTTGTAGCCTACTTTTTGGCATTTGAATACGCATTTTATGGGGCCATTCAAACGGTTTGTCACATTGACAGCAGCAGAAACAGCAGCAGCAGCAGCAGCGGCTTCCCTTTAGCGTATGAAGCTGGCTTTAATGTTTTTCTATTTAAGTATTTATTGACTTTTTATTCAGCTCAATTTGTTGCAGCTTATTGTCATAGATTTTCGGTGCGCATTTAGCTCTAAGCCTTAAGCAATGAGTGAATGAGCAAACATCAACATTCTAAATGCTGACTTAGTTATTGCTTAAGCTATTCAATTGTATTTCAATTTCCTTAGTTGAAATTGCTGGCAAATAACAGTTTACCGTTTTATTACTTACGCTCTGTTTGCGAGATCAGCCGAACAAAATCATGCTCGCTCTCGCTCTAAGCAAAAGACTTCGTTTCTTTTCGTGTTTGTCTTCTGAGCGCCTTGAGTTTAACTAATCGTACGAGGCTTGTTTAACGAACTTCGTTTTGAGAGAGCGACGATTGGCGTTCGCGTAGGTAAGCAAAAAAGACTCAAGAAGTCAGTACTAGCGCTCTTCACATGCACACACTCACACTCAACCGAACGCTTGAGGAATAACCCAAACGAAACAAAAACAAACTGTAAGCTAGCCGATCGCAAACGAACTCGTTAAAGAAGCGATGCAATCGTTTTTCGATTCTCTGAGTGTGAGTGAGAGAGACTTATTAGCAGACACTATAGAGTGTTAGTCTGAGTGTCTTTTCACAGCAGGCATCGGGTAAACGGTAAACAGTTACAAACGCATGATAATTATATGTACATGTATAAAGAATTTAACTTAATATGTCTATTATTATCGACAAGTCTCTGAATACCCAAACATCTTCTAAAATAATTCTTTAATTCATGTGATATTTTATATTTATATTTTATTCCTAGTATTTTCATAACTTTTTAGCTTCTCATTCAGTTTAGCCCACTTGCTGCTTGCACACTTGCTCTTTTTGGTTGGCAAATCCAAATTAACTTTGAATTATTTTGTGATTGCATTTATGCGTCGGTCAAAGTTCGCGCTTTGCTTGGGCTGAGCTGGGCTGCGGTACGTGGCTGGCACACTTTGCTCTGGCTGCTGCTCGGCTCCATTAATTTGCAGCAGGGAAACCAAGAAACATATTGAGCTAACTGAGGGGCGGGGCTGTTGTACACTTACGACTTATCCGTAACCGGCAGTGGGGCCTGGGCCCGGGGCTGATTGGTCACGTGCCTGGCGCACGGGGCTGGGCTTCTCAATTCGTTGTGATTGCTTTGTATCGATTACAAAATGCATTACAACATTGCCACATGATAAATAACATCGAATGGGCGTTTCGAAGGGGGCTGGTGCTGGAGTAGCGTGTGTCCCTGTGCTTCAAATTAATGGAAACAATGAGCATCGCATTCGCTTTAGCTATACAAACTTTAACTGCGTGCTCAACATATTTAAATTCGCCCCGATCACGCGTCAAGTGTCATATAATATTGATTAAATTGCTGCAAAAGAAAAGTCATCCATCAAAAGTTTCTAATTTACAGCGCAGGAAAATGCCAAGCCCATGCATCTTAAGGAAATTGTTTTTATTGCTTATTTATTTGCTGAAAATGTATTATATCCAATCCGATAATCAATAGTTGTTAATAATAGTATTAAATAACAATATATGCGCTCAAGGTGCTCTCGTTTGTTAACTTTCAATGTTGCTTTCTGGCTGAGTCTCTTTTTCTCTGTTTCTCTATGCTTTTTCTATTTTGCATAAAGCCTTCTCTTCAAGATTTCATTGAGGTGCAGCCAGAGTGACCATATGCTATTATTGCTATGCATATTACAATTTTTCTCTTCTTTTTCTTCATGCCATTTCGCTATTTTACTCTTGTTTGTGCTCTATCTCTGTTTCGAAAGTGTGAACGTTTTTTTCCTTCTTATCTGGCATATAATATGTGATCCAATATATAATGTTATTTTAGGAATAATATTCTATATATCAGTTTAGTTCTCTTTATCTCTCTCTCTCTCTTTCTTTCTCTTTATTTTAGTTTTTTTTTTTTTTTTTTTCAATACTTCAATCTCTCCCACAGTCTATTACTGTTTCTCAATTTATCCCTATTTTGTCTCTGTCTCATGTTTTTTTTTTTATAAGTATTGCTCTTTATTTTATTATAAGTCTTTTAATTTCTCGCTCTCTCCCTCTGTGTCTCTCTGTCTCACTGTCTCTCTCTCTGTGTCTCTCTCTCTCTCTCGCTCTCGCTCTCTCTCTCTCTCTCTCTCTCTCTCGCTCTCTATCCCTCAATCTCTCCCTCTCGCTCTCCATATCGTTTTCTTTTCTGTCTCTTTTCCGTTCTCGTTCTTTCTATTTCATTTGCTCTCTTTCTCTGCTTTCCTCACTCCATCATTCGCTTATCTTTCCTCTATGTATCTGTCCTTATTGCTCATTTTTCCTGTTTGATCTTTGGTCTCTCTCTCTCTCCTTCTCTTTCACTCTCTCTCTCTCTCTGTCTTTCTCTTTCTCTCTCTTTCTCTCTCTCTCTCTCTTTCTCTTTCTATCTATATCCTGCTCTTTCCTTTCCCTCTATCTCTCTGATTCCACATCTCGTTCTCTCTCAATTTCTTATGTACTCTACTTATTCTCTTGCGAATTGTAGAACCTATTTAATTTGATTTCCCATTCTATTGGATCCATCATTTCTCTTTCTCTGTTCTTGTCAATCTCTCCCTCTCTCTCTCTCTCTCTCTCTCTCTCTCTCTTTCTCTCTCTCTTCTCTTTGATGGCCGTTTTCTTCTTACTGCCTGCCATTTCTTCTCTCTCAGTGTGAGCGTGCGCCTTTACTGTCTATTTGACTTTTTTACAAGTTTTCTTACTCTTGTCTTAAAACATTTTGCCTCTTACTGTTTACTCTCTCTCTCTCTCCTGCACTCTCTCTCTCTCTCTCTCTCTCTCTCTCAGCTGGCTGAATGTCATTTAAGTTCGCCATTTGCTCAGTGTGACCATGTGCTATTAATAACAAATGAAATTGCCGCCAGGCTAATGCACAGCACTTTGCTAACTTGTCCACAGCGCAATGTTTGTTGTTGTTGCTCTAGTTGTTGTTGTTGTTGTTGTTGTTGTTGCCATTAAGCCACACGTGCCATTGTTTCTTTGCCATTATTGCTGCTGGCGTTGCCATTGCCGTTGCCATGGCACAAAAATAAAATGCAATGACGTGATTATTATACAATTTGTATCAATTTACTTTTGATATGGCGCGCACAGCCACACACACACACACACACACACATACGAGCACTTGCCACCCTTTATTCGAATTGTTGTTTATTTATGCATATCACTTAATGCATGCAACTCTTGCCCCATGGGCTAATCCGCAATGCCTCAAAATGCTCTACTTAAGTTGGCTTTTTTTTTTTACAAATGGGAATTATTATTGATATAAGTGGTTCGAGTGTGCAAGTGTGTGTGCGTGTGTGTGTGTGTGTTTGCTTGGCGAACAGCTAAAAACAACATGAAACAAGTTGTAGAAACTCCTGAGAGACGCCTCGATGAGTGTGAGTGGTGCCAAGCGCTGCTGACGTGTGGCCGGTCGGCTGAAGGGGGTGTGGTGGGTGTGGCTGAGGCAGAAAACTCGCTTAAGACATTGCCGCAACGTGCCGAAAGTCGACTGTGGTTGCTGAAGTTTATTAAAAGAGCATAAAATATTAGTTGAAATTAAGTTGGACGCTCAAGCAGCAAAAGACCAGCGGGCCTGGAAGCGACTTGGATGCTGGCGTGACCCAGAACGGGGGCGGGCGGGGGAGCCCACGAAGGGTAGGGCTTACGCCTGCGCGGGGCCCCGGGGTGGAGGAAGCAGGGTAGGGGGGGCCCCCACCCCGGAGAGGGGGGGGGGGGAACAACGGGGAAGGAACAACGGCAAAGGGGAGAGGAGGGGGGGACACACGGGTGGACGAGGGGGAAAGGGCACAGGGGGGGGAAGACAAGTGTCACTTGTGTTTGCTTAAGTTTATTTAAGGAAGGCATAAAGTGTTCATCTGGCGCTGTTAATGGTAGGCGATTAGTTGCATTAAGTTGACCAACAGCAACAGAGCCACCACAACCACAGCACCACACACACACACACTGCTCTCCCCCTTCTCCTCTCTCCCCTCTCTCTCTCTCTCTCTCTCGCAACATCCCCTTGAAGTGAGTGCGTAATTGAATAGCAAACGCAACTATCTCATATCAATTTAGTGCCCTGGGATATTGCCTGTCCTTATGGCTGACAATCAATCAGTTAATGGAAGGTCAAAGCAATCGATAGTCAACGGCAAATTAAGTTAGTACCTATGCGTATCTTGGCTTTGAATTGTATTAGAAATGCAGTTTAAAGTGTCTCAGGCATCATCTGAGAAACGTGAGAAAACGTGTGCAAAGTTCTGTTTAAAGAAAAGTCAAATTAATCAAAAAAAAATGTGAGAGAAATTCAATATAATAAACTATTCGCAGACACAGATCTCATATATGTCGACTTACTGTCGCGCCAATTATTCCTAAGAATCGTCTGTCTCATATATGTATATACAATCAAACGCGCCTCAATTCGATAAACAAACTGAAATTTGAATTTCTCGCAAACGAATAAAACATTTAATAATAATAATAATAATACCTCGAGCACAATCTAAACAAATGGTTTGTGTTATATCGCAAGCAAGTGCTCAAGTGAGATAGATAGATAGGAAAGCAAATCCGTTTGTGCAGACTTTGGCCATAAGTATAAATTTTATGTATTGCCAGAGCCAGAGCCAGAGACGTGGCCTATGCGAAAGCTCAACTCGAGTTGTGCTGGGGCGACGTGGAAAAACTTATTGAAAAGTCATAAGAGCCATAAAATACGAAAATGTCTTTGGCCTGGCGGGCGGGCGGGCGCTGTGGCTGTGGCTGTCTGGCAAAAGGGCTCTGTTTGTGGGCGTGGCAAAAGCTTTAACTTGTCGCAAAAGCCGCATAAAATAAATACGAGCAAGTGGCGAAAGGGTAGGGCGTCGAAGGTCTAGCAAATGGGATAACCTGAAACACATTATGCCAATGCGATAAACCCGCTAGCAACGAAATTGTTTTTGGCTTCATCTTGGCCTGCTCGGGCTACAGCTACAGCTACAGCTACAGCTACAGCTTCAGTTTTTGCTTTTGTAAATCATTTAACACGCTCTCGATTTTTATTTTAATGGCATTGCCGGAAAGTTTTTAATGGCTAACGCAGCAGCAGCAACAACTACAACAACAACAGCAGCAGCAGCAGCAGCATCGGCATCGGCATCAGCAACAACAGCTTTCGGGCCCTCGTATTATGGCCATCGATAATATGCGCAGCGTTTGGCTAAGTGGCAGGCATCGTGGCAGGCATCGTGGCATCAAAGTGCTTTTATGGCATGCCACAGCACACTCAAGATGTTGCCAACTCCCATGACGCGCGATATATGTTAAAAGTGGGTGCTCAAGCTTTTCTCTTCTTCTCTCTCGCTCGCCCTTTCTCCCCCTCTCTCTCCCTCTCTTGGTGTGTGTGTGTGTGTGTGTCTTGAGTTATATTCTCGCAGCGCTGGCAAATATTCATTGCTCAGCATATTTTGTTCATTTTTGATGCAGGCGAATTTGATATAACTTCTCAAGTACAAGGCAATTGTTAAACAGCTGCAATTATAAATAAATAAATAAATAAATCGTAGCACAAAAAGACATTATAGTCAGAACTGACCGGCTAGTAGATACCCTGAGCTGTTATTTCAATAATATGATTCATATAATCCAGTTCATGGCTTACGAAATAACTACGTTCACATGGACGGACGGAATGTGCGAGCAAACGGACGGATAGGTAGATGCACGGAGAGACAAGTCCATAGTCCATATCATATGGACAGATAGATGAAAGCAGACGAACGAACATACATACGGACAAATGAACGGATAGATGGAAGAACGGACAGACTGACGGGCGGACTGACGGACGGACGGACAGACGAACAGACAGATGGACGGATAGATGGACGGATAGATGGACGGACTGATGGACACATGGCACATGGACGGACAGACAACTCCATAGCTCATATCATATAGACAGAATAATTACGGAAGGACAGAGAGACGGACAGACTACCGTATGAATGTACGGACGATCGAGCAGAGCTTAGCTCTTCGTTCCCATCAAGCATATCTATAGAATGCTCCGCCTACAGTGCTCACTCTGTCTCTAATCATATCAGAGGCAGTCAAGGCTTCACCTACTCATGAGTAACTTACCTCTGGTGGGGGATACGGCCAGAGCTGTTTTGAATGACTAGATAGTGTGAGTTACAGCGGATCCATGCTGCCTGCACTCAGTTGAGTGAGCGACAGCTATCTATGCTGAACTGATCGACATTGCGATTAGCGACGCCTTTTATAGTCAATTCCTAGTTAATATGACAGACAGACTCTTCATAGAAAGTAGGTAAAATAATGGCATGTAATTGGAGCGTAAGGCACAAGTGTTATTCTTTGAACCCCACACATTGGAAAGTGCGAACGTTGGGTAAATTCCACGAACAAACAGTAAAAAAGCTAACAAAAGGGGAATTGAAATTCAAGAATGAGCAAATGAAAAACAAATGGATAGACAGACTTGTATACATATGTATATATTTGATGAGACATATAGGATTATAAACATATATGCATCTTTATATAAATATACAAAAGTCGACTGATATGGGACACTTTAAACAAAGCGCTATCTATAGCTTGTGGTGTGAGTTTTGGAGCATTTAAAGAGTTAAGTGAATTTTAGCTTATTTTGGAAGCTGCTCTCTCCCTTTTAGTATTGCTGTCTTTATCTATGGCAGACCCTTCTCTGTCTCTCTCTCTCTCTCGCTCTGTTAATGCCTTTCAGCTTGCATATGTGATATGCACAGGCGTCAAATGTTAGCGGCAATGTCAGCAGCAAAAGTCCTGCAGGATGCTTGTCAAGCGCACCGTGCAAAGCTCATCAAATCACAATGCAACACACACTGTGTGTGTGTGTACAAGTGTCTCGGCCTATGTGTGTGTTAATGATAATCATGAATATTATGCTGCTTGTTTGGTGTGTATTTTGGGCCCCGGGCAAACAGTTTGCCTGTTTGCCCAACAAAATGTTAATATGCTGAGCCAGCGTGTCCCGCAAGCCAAACCAAACCAGACTAAACCAAAGCCAAGGCAAAGCTAAGCAAAGCAAAGCAAAGCAGCAGGCGCATTGTTTAAATATTTGATTAGCTTTAGTTTTGGCTTCAGCTACAGCGCCAGTTCCAGCCTCAGCTTTCAGTTTTCGGCTTTCGGCTTTCGGCTTTAGCTGCATGCCTGGCATCTTCCTTAATATACACTTTAATTTCATCTTTTTTTTGCAGCGCATTCCTCTTCAAGTCTTTTGTGCGCAATAAAATCAACTTAATTAAAGTTAAACAAGCAGCTAATCAAATTTTTATTATATAGCCTTGCCCAGCACCCTTCAGCGCCAGACAGTTAACTAAACGTGGCGTAATTTCATTTTAAAAATGCATGCTCATGTCTCTCTCTCTCTCTGTGTGTGCGTATGTGTGTGTGTGTGTGTTGTTGTTGTTGTGGCTTATATGGAACTATGGGCGCCTCCTTGTTGAGCCACGGAGAAAGTCTGGAAAAGCTAGCGAAATATTTGTTTGTTGTGGCTTCGGTTTTTTTTTTTTTTGTTCTTAGTCTTTTTTGTTTGCCTATTTAGAGTTTTTATTTTTCAGCTCATATATGTATATGTAATATATATTGTTTAATACCCTGTAATTTAAAATAATAGGGTATTTAGTGCACACACACAGTGGAATCTGAAGCTCAAAGGAATGTGGAATACAGAAATAGATAGAGGCAAGAAAATAAAAATAAATAAATAATAATAAAATTAAAAAAAAAAAAAAAATTGAATAATATAAAAGCAACAAAAATTGGTTTAAAAAATATATATATATTTTTTAATAAAATTAAATTAAAATTGGCAAAAAAAAAATAATTAACTATTTTGATAATAATGAAATAAAATAAAAAAATAAAAATAATAAAATAAAAATTAAAATAAAAATAAAAATAAATTAAAAATAATGAAAAAAAAAAAAATAAAATAATAATATTTTAACCAGACATTGGCAAAAAAAAAATAATAATAAATAAAATATATAAATAAATAAAATAAAAATAATAATAATAAAAACCACAATCAAATGTATTTAAAAAAAATAAAAATAAAATAATAGTGATAATAAAAAAAGGTTCAAAATAATAAAAACAAAATTATTTAAAAATAATAATGAAAAAGAAATAAATAAAAGACATACTCAAATTGATTAAAAGTAAATATATTTATTAACATTCATTTCTTTGTATTAAGAGTCGTAAAATAGATATGCTCGCATCTAAATTACAGGGTAAAACAAAGTTGAGCACTTCCAGTCCAGTCCAGCAGTCTCTTGTGTCTAATGAAATACTATAATGCATGTAATCAAAGCTCCAAATCAAATAGCTGCCTTTGTGTTAGTGTGTGTGTGTGTGTGTGTGTTTCTGATCTATGATCTATGATCAGCGATGCACTACACTCACATTGACGCTGAACTTCACACAAAGAGACACGCGCAGACACGCACACTGCTGGACGACTGTTAGTTCAAGTGAGAATAGCTGTGGGTAACTGTTCGGTGGCACCTTGGAGCCACCATGCACGCCACATGGTCGGCGTACGAGACTCAGAATCATCCACATTATAATGCTCGAACTCCTCCTCACAGCTCCAGTTGCCAATGATGTTGGGCCGCTCGACCAGACTCAAATTGGAGCTGAGATTATTGGAGCTGCTGTTGTGCGGTTGCGAGGTGATGGTGGTTAGCTCTTTCAGCGGCAGCTCTTGGCACTGCTCTCGGCTGCTCTTTGCCAACGAGCTGGCTGAGCAGCAGCAATAGCAGCAGCAGCTACACATCTAAGAAGAGAGAGAGAGAGAGAGGGCAGAGGGTGAGTGAGTGGGTGTGAAGGAATGAGAGAGTGAAAATAAGATGAAGCTAATGTGTTGAAGTCAGTAGAGCTGTAGAAAAACGTAGATTTAAAGGGAGAGAGGGAGAGAGAGTGAGAGAGAGAGAGAGAGAGAGAGAGAGAGAGAGAGAGCGAGAGGATGAAGCAAGGCAAAGAAAGCTTATGCTTAGGCCAGACTAAATAAATTCGGAATTGGAAATGTTAGGGAAATGTAAAAAAATATCAGCTGAACATGAGCTATGGAAAAAAAAGTGAATAAAAGATTAGAAAATAGAGAGAGAGAGAGAGAGTTTGAGTTAGAGTTAGAGTTAGAGGTAGAGTTAGAGTTAGAGTTAGAGTTAGAGTTAGAGTTAGAGTTAGAGTTAGAGTTAGAGTTAGAGTTAGAGTTAGAGTCAGAGTCAGAGTCAGAGTCAGAGTCAGAGTTAGAGTCAGAGTTAGAGTTAGAGTTAGATAGAGAATGAAAATGAAATATCAGAAATTGAAGGAAACTTTGCAGATTTCAAGAGAGAGCGGGATTAGGAGTTAGATAAAGAGCGAGAGATCAAAAATTGAAGGAAACTTTAAATTAAAGCTGACGCTCAAGCCAGATTGAACAGACTTAAAGTCCAAGTAAAAGATAAGCTGAATTTTGACAGAGTATGAATATGAGATCTAGAGAAAATTTACTTAAATTGAGTGAATGAATGAAGACAATTTCTGACTTACATAAACAGTGAATGCTCAACAGCAGCAGCTAAGCCATGCAATGCGGTAGCAGCAAATCAGTTCAAAATTCTATGGAAGAACGATATCAGCTTTGCACACTTGTAGCAGCTCCTCAATTGTAGATTTCCGCTGGAGTTACTCTCTCTCTATGGAAGGCTTGAAGTACTTTGAGCTGTGCGCGTTGCAGAGGCAGCGCTTTATATAGGAGACGAGAGGCGAGCGTGAATAAGCTGACTGTGCGTAACTGTTTATATTTCCTATAAGAGCGCGTATATTTAGCTCTCTTTTTGCTAGAATTGAGCCAGTGGACGACAAGTGTTTGTATGCAGAGCAAATTGCTGTTAAATGTGGCTAAATGCAGTTTCGATTACTCATTAAATGAGCAGCTGCATCAAAGTGCGTAATATTTGAGTGGATTATAATGTAAAAATCACTTGCAATTTATATATATATATATATAGGTATATGTATATAATGTCACATAACTAGTATAAATTTGAATAATTATAATTAAGCTTAATACTCTGCGGCCAACGGCTGCTGCGGCTGATTATCATTCATCATGATAGATATACATATATATACATATATACATAATGCGAGCGTAGAGCTGGGGGAATTGACATATTGTATTACCAATTTGCAAATGCAAATGCGTCGACAGACGACGACTGATGTATAAAATTTCACGCACAAACTGCTGCTAAATGGCCAAAAGGTCGACGCACAAAAGGCAAATGATAACTGAACTGTGTTAACTGAATTTGTTGTAGCTTTGTGTAATTCAAATCCAGTTCAAAGCGAACTCCTGAACTAGACATATTGATTTACTTGATTGATTTGGCCAATCACCTGACTAGAGTCGGCTCTCAGCTCTCAGCTTTCAGTTCTCAGTTCTCAGTTCTCAGTTGACTACAAAAGCAGCAGCTAGCTAAAAGGCAAAATAATGTGCGCCATTGCCCAGATCCACATCCGTAAAGATTTCAATTTCATCCTTGATGGCAATGCCCGAATAACGCTCACCGGCGGCTTTGCCTTGCTGCGTACAGTTTGAGGCCGGCAGCTCTGGTGGCTGATGACTGGGATGCACATCCGCACAGATGCTGATCTTCTCGAGGCGTGCTGGGGAATGGGAGCCGCGCAAGGCAACTGCTGATGGCGCCGGACGTTTGGGCCGCAAGGTATTCGCCAGCAGCTCTGGCTCCTCCAGTTCCACTTCCACTTCCAGTTCCATTTGCTGCTGTGACTTTAGCTGCAGCTCTGAGACCAGTTGTGGTTCCGGCTCATGCCTGGGCTCTGGCTGCTTCACCTTGCTATGGCTGGACGATGGCGGGTCGAGCTGATCGGCAAAAGTCTGCTCATCGTCGTCCTGATGCTGCTGGAAGCAGTTGCCAAACGTGAAGCAATTGGCGAAGAAGCGCATTGCTTGGCTGCCCGCCCTCAACTGGCCAGTGGACGGGCGCCGGCGGCCAAGTGTCGCAGTTATATAGAGTGCGCCAGTTGCTGTTGCTTAATTGAAATGCAAATTGATTTTGCAGCCTCAGTTTGGGCAGAGGTCTGTCAGCTGTTTGCTTATCGATCGATGTCAGGTCGCAGCAGCAGCTGCTTTTCTTTTTTTTTTTTTTTTTTGTATTTATTTAAAAACATTTTCCTTGGACTTAACACAGTTTCTTTCTTTAATTTTGCTAGCGTTTTTTTCTGCAGTTTCAATTTCAATTAGCTTTGGTGGGTTGGGGCTTGGGGCTTGGGGGGCCGCAGTCAAACACAATTTACACTTTTCGTTGTCTACTTTTGTGCGCCACGTCCACGAGCACGCCCCCCACAAACTTGTAGCCTAATGAGTTTTGTAATTATGCAAAGTTGAACATAATTAGAACAGCAGCTCAAATACAAAATTACTCGAGATGAAATTCAAAACGAAATGAATGAATAAAAGCATTCACAATTGGTATGGGGAGAGGGGCAGTGGGGGAGGGGGGGGTACGGCTCTGGCTTGCCAAATATCCCACAGCTATATGAAGGCATCCCCCCCCTTGCCCCCTTGCCCCCTTTCTCCCTTCCTCACTCATCTGGCCATCTGCTCATAAACAATACGTTGATAAACGTTGCCAACAATCGTTAGCTGCGCTACACAAACAAAAGTCGCTTGAATTTGTAAAGCGCTTTGCGACATGCAGTCGCAAGTACAGTGAGCATTGGCAAATGTGCGATTGCTTGATATTATATAAAATTCTATATGTTGAAATGAAAGGAATTTAATTGAAATTAAATCCAAATTTTTTGCCTCATATATTTCAAGAAAGTCTAAATTTACATTTACTTGAGTAAGCTATTTAATATTTATTATTTAAGAATGTTTAGGTTTATAGATTTATTGAATAGAAATGTATTTCAATGCATTTGTTGCATCTGCAGTTTTCAAGCCTCTAAACATTTCTGCTCTTTGCTACATCAAGACGTCAAGGATTTCATAATATATTCTCCCTCTGCTATATCCTGCGCAAATTAGTAAATACTTCAATATATTAATAAGAAATATTTAGCTTAATTATGTTTTTATAGCTCATGCCCATGCTCATTGCTGATTCATTGCTGATTCAGAATGTTATGCCAAGTTTAAACTTAGTTTCAAGTACAGTAATCCTTGAGATATATATTGAACAATTGATAAATATTGATAACAAGCATTGGTATTTCTCCAGCCTCATATGCACGCAGAGATTTCGTAAACTACAAAACCAAGTTAGTTACGCAGCACAAGTTTATTTTGTTTTTTTTTCGATAACTCATTCCATTTCCTTATTATCGATAAAAATCGAAAATTCGTTTACTTCTTTTACGTTCTTTAAGCTAGAGCTAGATACTTTAACATATATATTGGGAAAGATACATATATATAAGATATATTTATAATATATATTTATTATTAGATAGATAGAATCTGCAATTTCGCAAACCACGCCTCCCTAGCCCCCCACTTTGAAAAAAAAACAAACACATTTCAAATACTAGAGACTTGCAATTTGATACACTTTAGTGCTATTGAATATTTCGAAAGTTTCATAAAGCAGTCTCGACTTCTTCTTCTTGCTTGCTTGTATTTCTCTTGAGAACGCATCAATTTGTGCAAAGTGCTATAAGAATAAGTAGTTGTCAAAATGAAGAATTATTTAGCTATTTTCAGTAATATAATTGATCCATTTTCAAGATTACAAAAAAACGAAAGCATCAAACGCTACAAAAACTTGACTTTTCTGAAAACAAAATTCAGAGCAAATATATCTATATATATATATATATATATATATCTAAAAATAAATTCTATTTATCCTCTAGCATAGAGCTGAATGAAACCAAACCAAACCTAATTTAAACTCTTTCACTCCGTGGCACAGCATTCAAGTTTATTTGTACGCTCAACAATTGTTAAGAAATCTAAACTAAATGCAAATAATGCATATATATTATATTATATATATATTTTGATTGTCTAATATATTTATGCAATCTACCTTCAGCCGTTGCTCAAGCTCAACCGAAATGCCTTTTCCTATTAAATCAAATATTTTTCGACATTTATACATAAATATTTTCTTACTTGTATCGTATAACAATTTATTCCTCTCTTTGATTTGTTTCAAGTTTTATTTCAAAGTAAATTTGTTAAATTCCATGAATTATTATTTCATGCAATCTTCATAGAAAGCCAATTTGTTCAAATTGTATAATAATTACTTTTGTGAGGCGAATGCAATATTTATTTCATTTAAAACTCAATTAAAATCAAAGCAAAATATTTCGCTAGCAATGCGAAAAGATCTGAATGAAAATTGGAAACAAAAATAAATATAAATAGAATATAGAAAATAGGAAATATGTTTTCGGTTAGCTCTGTTTGCAATTTTAGTTAGAGTTGAGACAGCGAGAGGGAGAGAGAGAGAGGGAGAGAGAATTGTGGTTTGCTAAATTCTAGCTTTTATTTTGTGTATTTAAATACACTGTAGAAGAGTTCAAAGAGAGTAGATTAGTTAGTTTGAGTTGTAGATTCAACTATGCAAATATTTGAGTTGTTGATAAATTATGAATACTATGCAAACATTTAGTACTAAGCTCAATGAAAGGCTTGAAAAGTGAGTTAAAGCCCTTCAGAAAACTTTAAAGTCGCTCTAGCATTGTGAGCGAGCATTGTGTAGTCGGGTATAGCCTTCTGCAATAGTTATTTTAGCTAAATAAAGCTCATTATTCTTGCGCTTTCTTTTCAATAATTTGCTTATCAATTTAAAAATGCTTTGAAGTTTTTTGAATACGATCTTAAAGCTATAAAGGCGTATGTTTAATAGGGGGCGTTGCCTGCTAGCCTTATTGATATTAGTTTTTTTAAAACGCAATTCGTGTAGCTTAGCTAAAGGCTTAGGCTTAGTTTGGTAGCTAAATGCTGAGAGCTTTAAAGCTTCGCGTCTTCCAAAGCTGCTAGCTAACAGCTTTAAAGCTTTGTTTCTTCTTAATCATATTTGGAGCGTTTATTGAGCAGTCAACTATATAAGTCAAAAATTGTTATTGGCTTTTGATTTGCGTATATTTCATTTCAAGCATTTGTTTGCTAGATTTTTTTCTTGATATGTTCTATAAAAGTTGTTTGATTAATATTGCATATTTTAATATTGATTAATATAAAAAGTTTTTAGTTTTAAGAGCTAGGAAATTACATTTAAATATAATAAATAAGAGAATAATATAATAATAATATAATATTCAACTATTTTTCAGCTGCTTAAAGCTTATTAGCTTTAAAGCTTCTTTTGCTCTGTGAGCGAGCATTAGGCAGTCGTCTATAATTTGCTTTCTACAAGGCTGAAAGCTAAAGCAACTCTAAAGCATTTTGAGCGCGCATTCAAGAGTCGTCTATAACCGTCTACAACTTCTATTTGTTTTCTATATGCGTTTTCTGTTTTCTACTCCATCTTTTTTCTTTTTCTTTTTTTTTTTGGGACTGTGGCCAGGCAAACTAGAAAAATATCAATGTCATTTACAGGCCTTGGGCTAAATTGGGGGTTGCTGCTGTCAGTTGTGCTTGTGGTTTAGCTTAGTGTTGTTATTGTTGTTGTTGTTGTTGCCGTTATGTAATGTTAGATGTCTGTTTGGTGTATTTTGTGCGTGTGCTTTTCATGTTTTTTTTTTGTTGCTGCTGCTGCTGCTGCTGCTGCTGCTGCTGGGGCACATCATTGCGGTTACACTCGGGTTGCCTGGCGATTTGCCACTGTGCAGTCTATGTTGAGGATTCGTTTGTTGTTATCCAATTTGTTGTTGTTGTTGCTTGTTTATTTGGCTTTGGTCTCGTGGCTGTCAAACCAAGCGCATAACCGCAGAGCGACGCACAGCCGCAGCAGCAGCAGCAGGAATAGCAGGAGCAGCAGCCACCCTGAATCCATACGCTGTTGCACGTTTGCTGGTTGCCACGCAGCTATTTTCAATTTGTGTTGCATAAGTTCGAGCAGCGCGCCCAACTAAAATGGAAGCTGCTGCAAATCTCATTTGCTCACTTCTATTTTCATTTTTTTTTTTTTTTTATTTTAGGTTTTTTTTTGCGGCTTCTTCTACGAGCTGAGCAAATCCGTTTGGCAATCCGGAACGAGAGCTTCCACCCCGTATTGAGAACCCATCCGCATTCATTTCGCTTTTTTTCGTTTTTTTTCGGTGTCCTCTTTTCTGGTTTCTGTGGTTGCTTTGCCTGCGCGTCTGCTGCTGCTGCTGCTGCTGCTGCTGTGGTCATGCCCACTTGATGCGTATTTAATTAACGTTAATTGAAATTGATTTATGTATGCAGCGTGCGTACGCTGGCCCCTTCAGCTCCTCAATGTTACCCTGCCTTGGCTTTACCCTGTTTTGTTGGCCAATCGAAAAATATGCTGCGTGAAATTTGCGGCAAGTTGTTGAATGTCAACAGCAACAACAAATATATATATGTATTTATATTTGCTGCATATTGAAGCATGAAAAATTTGCGGCTTCATAAAATCAATTAGGCGAAATAGAAAATTTGAAGAGTTTCCAATTCGTGTTGCGGCTGCCTCGAAGAAAAGGTAAAGGAATGCTTTGGCAAGAGGGCCAAAGCCATTGGAGGTTGTAATTCAGTTATTGACTGTGTTCTGCATGAGTTTTTGTGCTTGAAAGTGTGAGTCAGGTTGAGGATTTGAGTGGAGAAGCAATGTAAAGGAATACTTAAGCGCTCTAAGCAGCAATTGAAAAGGGTTAAATAGAGGAATAAGAAAATTAACTAATATCGTTTGTATATTTATCAAATTAGGCAAAGAGACGTGTTATATATATTCTTTATTGTATTACATACATATACATATTTATTATTCAACCGAGCGAAAACGAATTGAACGCGTGAGAGTGCGAGTAGATGAGTTGCTTGCGCACACACACACACGCAAATGCCCATGCACTGTAAGTGTGTGTGTGAGTGCATGCCCGTTACGAAATCATATTTCTCATGCGCATCAACACATTTGACACTCTTCCCACAAATAATCAAGAGAGCACAAACAGTTTACATGAACAACGCAAACTCTTGCAAAAGTTTGCTATACTCTTCATTCAGAAGGAAAGTAACGGGATCTTCGCGAGCAAATTTCAATGTTTGTCCGCCATCTGATATTGCGAACATAAAGAGAGAGAGAGCATTGGAGAGTCACAGACAGAGAGGACAATGCATGTAGCGATTCTGCTACCTGCTTTTGCGAACATAAAGGGAGCGAGCATTATGAACAGACAGAGACAGGAGGGGAACGCATGTAGAGAGCCGTTCACTTCGTCTGAGCGCTTAAAGTGCGTAGTAAGCTCTATTACGCAGAGAATGTTTGCATAATTTTGAGTTTCTCGCCGCCCTTTTTCATTCTGCTACCTGCTTTTGCGAACACAAAGGGAGTGAGCATTAGAGAGAGACGCATGTAGAGATCCGTTCACTTCGTCTGAGCGCTTAAAGTGCGTAGTAAGCTCTATTATGCAGAGAATGTTTGCATAATTTTGAGTTTCTCGCCGCCTTTTTTTTCATTCTGTTTTCCAGCGTTATTTATTCCCACTCATTTAACTGAATGCAGTAGGTTGTGAGAGGTCCAAACTCACTCAATATGTTGTATGTCTCTCACTCATATCGAATGAGCCTATGTTATGACGTCTGTAACGTCTATACAGTATAGTATATTCTCTCATCATTTGATTAGTAGCTACTCAGCATAACCTTGTTCGCATTAAAGAACATTTTTTTTTTTTTTTTGCTTAAGCTGCACAAATTAAACAACGAACGGACTTAAAGATCAAGGCGAAATATTATAAGCACAAGTCATGTGCTCATCAAAAGAAAACTCGCAAAACCCACAACATGTGCAGGTTATCAGATTTTTGATGTAAAAACTAATCAAATCAACGCGCGGCTGGCGCTGTTCGAGCCGGGCTTACGGAGGCAACATAAAATTAACGAGCGGCGCCTGGAAATGTGCAATGCGTTTGCGCAATTTCCACATCATTAATTTTTTTCCTTATTTTTTTTCCATTTGGGCACACGAAGCGCAGCAATTGCAGAAGTGGAAGAAGCAGCAGACAGCTATGGCAACCAATTCGTGTGCCGCACATTAAAAGAGCTCAGCGAAACACATGTGAAAGCAGCTGCTGTTGCTTCTCCATCTCCTTCTCCCCTTGTTCTTCTTCTGCTTCTATTGTTGTTTTTAGCTTTTATGTTGATTTAATTAGAAAACGCAGCAGGCGCAACTTTTTCTTGGAATCTCTTTTATGGCATAATTTTAGGCGCAACGAAATCGAAGCGCAATCCCAGACCTCGAAAAACGACAATAAAAAGCAACGCAGCGCAGCGCATAACGAGCGGCACCTGCACCACCCAAACGCACCACCCGCTCGTAAATTAGGAAATGGTATTTTATGCGTGCGCAAATAAATGTGAGATACCGCACCAATACACCCACACACACACACACACACGCAGCTGAGCATCAAAGTGCCAAATGTTTGCCCAGCTACTTTTTGCAATAAAATCACTCATACGACCTGTTAACCGGATATCACACATACGCATACATATTATATGAGTGTGTGTGCAGCTTTACTGCTTTTACTTATGCTCTCTCTCTCTCTCTTTATAGGTGAGTTGTTGATTTCTGTTTGGCAAATTGCAAATGATTTTGCAACTTTACTGAAGCTAAAATTGGAATATTTGTGAGTAACTAAAGAGATCAGTATATATATAAGTACTATATAGAACAGTATATATAATAGATATATATATATATATATGTTATCTTTAAGCAAAGGCAATGAATTGATTTGATTTTGGCATAAATATTTTGCATAAAGAAATAATTAATTTGACACACAGAGAAAACAGACTTTAAAACAACATGAAAACCTTTTACACCAATACAATTAAAACAATTAATTATTATGATAATTAGCTAAACGAACAAACAAAAGTATACAAAGCTTTGCAAGCTGCCTTTGGGGATGTTTTCATGTTTTCCATGAATTCTCAATTATTCAAATCAAATATACTATATTCATGGGCAGGTCTTTATTAAAGAAGTGCTGGAGTATTTAGTAAAATGAAGATAAAGTGTAAAAGTTGAAGATTCGGTTTAAGTTTTAATCTCTGCAAAGAAAAGCTAAGAAATTGTGCTGTAAAATTGTATTTAATTTATTTAATCATTATCATTAACTGACTTATGTGCAGTCAGTTTTTATGCAACTTTTTTTGTAATTAAAATATTTCTACAAATACAAGCAATAAATATTGAGAATATTGAAAAAATATATATAAAAAAAAAAAAAAAATAAATAAAAAAATATATATAAAAAAAGGTTCTAGAAAATGAAAAATATATAAAAATTAATGGAATAAATTAAATAAATAATTAAAAAAAAAAACAAGAAGGCTCTAGTCGAGACGGCTCGACTACGAGATACCCTGAACCCTGCATAAAAACTGCTAACTGCGCAGTTGCTGCCTTGGCTGGGGGTGGATTGGGCTGAACTTTGGACGCTTATAACTCCATTTCTAGATAGACCATCTTCATGAAATTTTTAGAGTAGATTAGGAGTAACTATATGTATCTATGTGCCAAATTGCAAGTCTCTAGTATTTGAAATGCGTTTTTTTTTTTTCGAATTGAAGGCAACGGGGGCGTGGCATCGAAAATCTGTAAATTACATAATCTGCGTATCCATAATATCTATTTAAATAAATAAATTTGAAGTCTTTAGCTGAAACGGTGTAGAAGTTATTCCCAAAAACCTAAAAAATTTAAACGAATTTTCGATTTTTTATCGATAATTTGAAAATGGGATGAGTTATCGAAAAAAACAAAACAAACTCATACTGCGTAGCTAACATACGACATATAACATAACATAAAATTTCAGCTCTCTAGCTTTCGTAGTTTCCGAAATCTCGACGTTCATACAGACGGACAGACGGACGGATGGACAGACGGACAGACGGACAGGGCTAGATCAACCTTTTTTTTTATGCTGATCAAGAATATATATACTTTATGGGGTCTCCTTCTGCCTGTTACATACATTTTCACAAAACCATTATACCCTGAATTCACATTTTCAATGGGTTCAGGGTATAAAAATAAATAAATAATAAAAAAAAAAGGTATAGCTGAGGCTCTGAAGCAATGTTAGGTTACAACAGTTACAGGTAAGGCTTAGGTGACTGTTTATAGATTTTTAATCAAGATCCAACACTATAGGAAAATAAGCTCAAAATTTTGGCATTTATACTATTTTTGCAAGCTTAAACTGGGGGCAGCAGAGTATGCTAGCACTTCTAGAGCTACTACTGTAGTACCTAGAGATATAAAAATAAAAAATGAATTAAAATAAAATAAATAAAAATAAATAATAAAAAAATAATATGAATTATGTTCAGAGAAATTCTTTATTAAATTCAAGCTAACTTAACCAAGACCAAAATTAATTTTCATTACGAACTAAAACATTTTCTATAAAGCAATTTAATATAAATTTAAACAAATAGTTTTTCATATAAATCAAATCTCATTTGCAATTTTCATTTATATTCCATAAGCTAAATTCAATTGTGAAAACTCAGCTTAAAGTTACAAGTGTAAAACGTTCGAAAATTTTGCTGTTCAAAGAAGCAATTCAATCATTAGCCAAGTTAGTGGAAATAGAAAAACCAACAGTTAAATTATTTCCTGTTCGTTGATCTCTCTTGCTGCTGCTGCTGTTATTGTTGTTGTTGTTGTTGTTGTTGCTGCTGTTGTTGTTTGTTTGTTTTCTGATTCCGGCTACAATGAAACGCAAGTCTAGAAATTTTCCTAATTATGCGTTACCTGCACGTACCACAACGACGGGGAGACAACAGATTTGCAAATGTTTAGCCTCGCCCACACACACACACCTACACACACACGCACACTTACACCTACACCCACTCAGCTTAGTCAATGGGCCACAAAAACGACGAAACAATAGCGCAAAAATTGTCGAGCGAAAAAGCGAATGCAAATGCGAAGGCGAATGCGCTCTATGGAAATTTCGTGTGCTGACAACAAAACCCCAAAAAGCTTAGCAGGCAGCAGCTAGTAGCAAAGCAACACACACACACACACACACACACACACACTTAACTTTTCTGTGATTAACAATTACAAAACAGCAGCGGCAAAAACAGCAGCAGAAACAGAAACAGAAACCTCAGAAGCGTTTGCCGTAGCCAAAAAATCAGCCAAACAATACGCAGGCGACTGCCATTGTGCTGAGAATTAGAGAGAGAGGGCGAGAGAGAGGGAGAGATAGAGAATGAGAGAGGCAGATAGAATGTGTGACAGGGGAGGAGTAAAGCTCGATGGGGGCAGGTGGGTTGGCATTTTCCGGCGTTCGCTACGTGCGTTGCCATAAGCAATTTAGCTAATTTTCTACAACGACTAACGCAAAATAATCGAAGCGTAAGATAACAAAAACAGTTGAGCGCGTAGCTTCTGCTCCTGCTCCTGCTCCTGCTCCTGCTCCTGCTCTTGTTGCTGTTGTTGTTGATGCTGCCACGCCTCCCCACAGGCCAGGCCAGCTCAGTCCTTCTTCAATTGCTGAATTGAGTAGAGAAAAACAAAAACAAAAAAAATAAATGAAAAAAAACATAAAACAATGGCAGCAGCAAAATCATTGGTCATGCCATGAGCAGAAAGTTTTAGCCAGAGTTGCCACCCTCATGGCCAGATTTGTTGTATTTGTTACGTGGGATTTGTTATGCGGTTGTTATTTTTGCCACATGCCCGCAATGCCCCTTGCCCCACACACACAGTTGGCAACGTGGCAATTGTGCCACGTTCTGGCATTTGCATTGCCGAATCACAGTTAATATATATATTTATATAAATATATACACATATATATATATTTACATTACTTTTCAATGACTGCTCAAAAATCAACTGATTTTGTTGCACTGAGCAAAAATAGGAAGTACTCGTAAGCAAAGTTTATGTCTGTAAAAATAAAGTATATATCTATATATCTAGATAATCTATGTATCGATATATCGATAGATCTATCATCTATCTATCGATATATCTATCTATCTATTTATCCATCTATCGATATATCTATCCATCTATCATTATATCTATCTATCTATCTATCTATCTATCTGTCTATCTATCTATCTATCTATCGATATATTTATCCATCTATCATTATAGCTATCTATCTATCTATCTATCTATCTATCTATCTATCTATCTATCTATCTGTCTATTTATCTATTTATCCATCTGTCTATTTATCTATCTATCGATATATGTATCTATCCATCTATCATTATATCTATCTATCTATCTATCTATCTATCGATATATCTATCCATCTATCATTATATCTATATATCTATCTATCCATCTATATACCTTCATACAACTTCTCATATCTCTTTATACCTCCCTAACATATCGCAGTCTATTAGCTGAACTTTATAAATTCCGCTTTTGTGCTCTCTCAGCTGTTGTTGCTTAGTTCTCTTTTATTTTTTCAGTTTTTTTTTTTTTTTATTATTTTTGTGCTAGCCAGTGCATAAACATAACAATAAATGTAATGTTTTGTAGTCTAGTGTAAGCGTAGTTAGTAATAATCATCATCATAATCATCATAAGAGCCATAACATGGGATTTACAGGCAGGTTGCCAGCGCCGTCACTCTCCCACTCTCTTTCTCTCTCCCACTCTCTCTCTCTCTCATCCACCTCTCCACCAGTCCAGGTCTTGTTTAATAATCGTAGCTTTTTATGCCCCTGGCCATGGCTATGGCTATGGCTGTGGCTGCATCTCTCTGGACTAGAGTAGCTAAAAATCAAATTTGCCTTGGCTACATTTATTCCTGCACCAGAGTTAGCCAGTCAGCCAGCCAGTCAGCCAGCTAGCCAGAGCGACCCCACAGCAATTGCCATTTGATTGAATTTTAAATAATGCCTCAAGAGGTTTGCCAGCTGAAACGAGTTGAGCTTGCCCTCCCCCTCTCTCTCTCTCTCTCTCTCTCTCTCTCTCTCTCTCTCTCTCTCTCTCTCTCTCTCTATCCCTCTCTCTCTCTCTCTCTTGATCTCTCTCAATTTTATCTTATTTTTGGATATGTAATTTGATAGGTAAATGAGGAGGAGAGTTTTTGTAGATTACAATGCAACAACGTTTGACTATGAGAATGCCATCAGCTGATTGTTGCCTAGAGCTCTGCAATGCTCAACTAATTTTCTAATTCCACTTTTATCTTATTCAAGTATATTGAAATATCTAAAATATATATATGCACATTATGCGACTGAGCAATATTTTGATTTTGTTCTCTATACATCATCAATTTTGTTAAAGTTGACTATAATAATCACTTTATTTGTTTGAAGTAGCTTTGTTAACATTACCTTTTGAGCATGATATCTGTCAAATTATAAATATATATAATATATATTTATATATATGTACATATTCATCCAAAGCTTGGCTTTGTCATATTAAAGAGTTAAAAGATTGTCACGCTTCGCTTCAGCTCTTTAGCTTCGAATTTGGCTTTTTTTCTCGTGCATTTGTTATGAGTGTGTGCCTGAGTAATTCGAAAATTTTTGGCTTTGCCAAATGTTTCATTCTCATTTATTTATTCACGCTCATTGCACTGATGAATGCCGAATGCTATGAGACACAATGCGTATTCATATACATATACTCTATGCAGTTCTACAAGCTTACTAAGTGATCACAGAGAGAACGAGTACAGGGAGTGTACCTAGAAAGGGGAGTGAGCAAGCTGGGGGAACGAGCTTAGGGACAGCAAGCGAAGTCAGAGCAATATGGAGCGTGAATATTGAATATTAAATTCCAATTTCGCATAATCATACTCTTACTTATTATTAAAGAATATATTCAAATGATTCAACAGAGAGATATTTGCTTTATCAATCTGCAAGCTTTTCAGCATATATTTATATTTACTTAATATTATTTATTTACTTAAAAATAACAGAAAAATGATTGTAGAGATACTAAGAGAATTTCTTTAATATTTCCTTTACCAACATAAATTTATATATACTTTTCATTATATAATACAAACAAATGATTTAACTGAGATTTTGATCATTTCTACAACATAATATCTACTGAAGCTAAAATCTTTTCATAATATATTTATATTATTATTATAATAAATACATGCAAATGCTTTAAAAGAAACTATGATCATTTCCTAAATATTTACTTAATCAAGCTAAAATCTTTTTAGTCTAATATTTTTAGACTATTTAGTTTTCATCTTTATTATATGAAACATAACATAACATAACAATTAAATTCACTATAAATTTAGTATTTTTTCCTAAGGAAGAGACTCATTTGTTAATTGATAAAATGTTTGTTAATAAAAATTGAGTTGACGTATTACACATTTTTATTAGTATCTCTAGTACTATAAATAAAAAATCAACTTGACTTAAATCATTCAGTTTGAAACAAGTTATTACCATATTATTATTTCATTAGTTTCATATTTTTAGACTATTTAATTTAATTTTTTTTTTTTTACATTTAATTACTTTCATATTTTTAGACTATTTAGTTTTAATTTTCAGCATTTAATTACTTTTCTTTTTTTTTACCATTCACTTTTTACCCATTCATATATATATATATGACTATATACATATATGACTATACCTGTACAGATATCTCCATATGCTTTAGTCAATGATTCTTTTCATTGTTTCTTTCTCTCTTTTATTCATCGTTGGCTTTTCTCTTATACGCGCGCTATCCTTGCTATCTGGTCGAACATTAAACAGCAAGGCTTGTGCCTAGTCGTCCTGCGAACGTAAACGTGTGTGTAAGTGAATTAAATAAATTTCGTAGCAAATTCCGTTGGCAAGACAAATGCGCTTATTGACTTGAAACGGCCGCGCATAAATTTTCCAGCTGCTACTTTAGCGTTGGCTTTAGCGCTTTGGCCCCAGCCAACATGTCCGACACAAAGCTCGGGTCCACCTGTCTGTGTATAAATTAACTGCAACTTCAACTGTCTCACTTCTGCCTCTCTCTCACTCTCCTTTGGTGCGCCGGGCAAGGTGTGACAAATGTTCAGGTCCAAAGATTTGCAGCTTCGAGTCCCTGACAGTTGTCTGGCTCTGACTTGAGCCAAGCGCTGAGCCCTAGGACACTGCTGGCCAGGCAGGCACTTAAATTGATTGCAGTGCATTAGCCTCTCATGCAGCTGAAAAGAGTAAACGAAAGCATAGCATACGTAATACATTCACTGATTAGCTCTTCAAATATCATCATCATCATCCTCAAGCAAACTAAAAGCTTGGCTAAACAATAGCTAATAACTTTTATCATTTAGAGCTAAGTTATGTTGGATTGTGTTGTTGGATTTTACATGATCTTCAAAGTATCAAGTCTTGAAATGCATAAATAAAGTTTTTGCTTAAGATTTCCCTTAAGTTTTCTTATATACTAAAACAGAAATTCTTTAGGGTATCAAATATATTAAGAACGAAAATCCTTAGATGTTGTTTCTAATAATTTCATTTCGCCCAATTGCTGTGGTTCAGTATTAAAATTTGCTTTCTAAACGAAATGTAAACTCACTCGCTGTCTCTCGCTCTCTCTCTCTCTCTCTCTCTCTCTCTCTCTCTCTCTCTCTCTCTATCTCTCTACTTCACTCTCCCTCTTTTCGTTCAAGTTTGGCATTTAATTTCCCAGTCCGCTTTCAGAATCAGGCTGGCAACTCCATCACGTTTCTAAACTTATCCTTCTGCACGCACTGCCTTAGCTCCAAGTTCGCTAGCTCTCTCTGCCACTCTCTCTCTCTCTCTCTTTCACACTCATTCAAACTCGCTCTCTCTCTCTCTGTCTCTGTCAGATATCTCATAATTGCATAGGCGAGTTAGTACTCATTAAAAGCGTTAATCGCTGCGCTGCTCTGTCGTTTCGATTACGCTTTTATGTGTTTGCATTTGAAGGACTTTACTTTTAATTCGGTGCCAAAGCGCGCACAGACACCGATGCCAGTGCGGGGCACAAAACCGATTTGCATAAATTTACGCGCAATGATAGCCTCGCCTCGTGCTGTCTCATGCTCGCTCCATCTCGCTCGCACTCTGTCACTTTCGCTGTGATGAAACGCTGTCGTCGCCGCTCTGCCAAAGCCAGCAGCGCTTGTCCAAGGCGTCGACAACGCTGACAATGACACTCGGTTGCGGCATGCCAATGCTTTGACTATAACTAGAGAATACCCTGTAAAGTGGTCGATAGGTAAATGTTTGTCTTTGAGATGATAGCCAAGGTATATGAAGCTTAGATTTAACACAATTCCATTGCCAAATGCCTTTCAGGAACTCAGTTCGTTTGGCTACAAATTTTTTGTATCTTACGATCTAGAACTTCCTTCGAGATCTTTGCAACTTCTCATGCATTTGCGCTAGGGTATAGAAGGACACTTAATTAAAAATTTTATTACGCAAATTTTGCCTTTTGTGTCGATAATTTTATGCTTATCATCGGCGCCGAGCTGCTGGCGGCTTCTAATTTGCAACATCAGCTCTGGGACTGGGGCTGGGACTGGAGCTGGGCAAAAGGTGTTGCAAATACGCACAGTGAATACAAAGAGACAAAAATGCTGCTAACAGCCAGCGAATCTCGCGACTCCTGCCCACACAGCCAGCGGGCAAATACATAAAAACGGAAATTAAAAAGGAAGCCAACGCAGCAAACTCACGACATGGCCAGCGATTACTTTGGCTGCTCCTGGCAGTTGGCGACTTGCGCGCTCGGACCTGGTTTGCGATATCGTCTTGGACGATTTTCCTTTGCTTTTGTGTGTGGGTGTGTGTGTGTGTGTGTGTGAGTCAGCACGACTACTCCTGGCTCTGTCACTGCTCCCGCCCCTGCTCCTGTCGCTGCCCCTGCCCCTATCTCCTATCCCCTAACCCCTCTCACTTCAATTCCCTAGCGCCTGGCTCGAACGGAAGTTTTCGCTTAATATGCAGGAAATTTCATTAAAGTTGCTACAACTTGGCCAACAGCGCTAGGGTTAGAGCATCTGAAGGTGGCGCACGTTGAAGCTTTGTCACTTGATCGCCATTATTTTGATGCTCATCAATTTGGCTATCTTTTTGACAGCTGGCGTAACCAATTAGCTGTTAAAACCCTCTTCTTAGACTAAAGCTGCAAACGCTGCGATACGTCACTTAAATGCTTGCACATTCCGGGACAAACTCACGTCAAAGTCATAAAACTTAATGCGGATTCACTTAAGCAAAAGACGTATCTAACATAATATTACGTTGCAAGACATGTCGTAATTACTTGCGAGACTAATTTGAAAAAGACTTTGTTAATGGAAATTTAATTGTTGAACAAATTGAAATAGCGCACAGATGACGTAACGTAATGACATAATTTACATTCAATTAATACTGCTTTAGATAGCTATTAGCATATTACGTACTTGACACGTAACGTTATTTCTGCGCTACGTAATTACTAAGTTACGTAATTTATTTATTACGTATTTCTACGTCACGTAATTGCCAATTTACGTAATTGATATGTTACGTTACTAAGTTACGTAATTAATATGTTACGTTACTAAGTTACGTAATTTATATGTTATGATACTAAGTTACGTAATTTATATGTTATGATACTAAGTTACGTAATTTATATGTTACGTTACTAAGACACGTAATTTATATGGTACGTTACTAAGTTACGTAATTTATACATTGCGTAATTTATAAGTTACGTATTTTCTAAGTTACGTAACGTTGCGCAACGTTACGTAATTCTAAATTACATAGTTACTACTTGACGTAATTGGGTCTTATGTATTTTCTTCATTTCGAAATACCTACATATATAAGGGTTATTTTATTGCGTTATTCTAGTTGTGCAAAATTTATTTGTTACGTCATTGCTTAGATACGTAATTGCTACGTATATTAAATCATTTTTGCGTTCTGTGACTTTAGCGTTTATGTCATACTTTGGACATATTTGCTACTTTACGTATTTGTTTTTTTACGCTCATATTACGTATCTATTGCGTTGTAAGAAAATGCATATTAAACGTAATTTTTATGCATACAAATTGAATAATTGAACATATTATTTCTCTTTAAAAAGTTTGTAAACGTAATGTATTACGTTACGTGAACTTTAATGATATGTTTTGTCAAGTTTGTGAAGTAAATGCTGACATATTGCAACACTCAACGTTGTTTGCTTTCGAGAGAGAGAGAGAGAGAGAGAGAGAGAGAGAGAGAGAAAACAAACGAACACGTATTGCACGTAACATGTAACGTAACGTGACAGCTTATGACAAATCCAACAAGCACATACGAAACAGCTACACAACGTTATTGCCATAATTGATATGCTGACTGGGCAAGGAGTGGACGGGATTGTAGCTAGCAAGAAGTGCTGCCCACTTGCGAGTTGATGCTAACTAATAGGCCTATCACAAGCAATCTGGCTGGCTGGCTGTCTGTCTGCCTGGCTGGCAGCAACAATTGCCTCAATGAGTCGCTGCCACAATCAATTGGGCAGCTGGGCAGCCATGTGACTGGCGGCTGGCAGCTGGCAGCCGGCCAAAAATGAGTTTCAATCATGAGAACGGCACAATAGCCGGAAAACAGTATAGGCCACACGTCAACGCTTACGCCCACCACCGGCTGCCAGCAGCTGAAGACATAAAAAATTTAAGCAATGCGGCATTTTACACCTTTCTGGCCAAGACCAGCAACAACACCTCAGCCCTAAAATGCTGCAAACTTGAGGCAGTCGCTCTCAGCTCGCAGTTCTCAGCTCACAGTTCTCCGTTGCCAACTCCGTGGCCATCAGTGTGGCAATCAAAAGCAATGATTGTTGCACATAAAACGAAACGGTTATGTTTATCTGGCTTGCGCCCAAAGGCCGCTTACAGAATCACCTCAGCTCACTCTGAGCAGCAAGCCCTCTCGCCTATTTCCCTTTAACCCAACATTTGGAGGGGGGAGGGAGGGGTGTGGGGCCAGCCTAAGTAAAAGAAATGGAAGCGCGAAGTAAATATTTAATGGCAATATAGCTTTCATTCCCCTCGTTTCATTTGCTCTGGCTAAGGGCTCGGTGCGTAGCTAATGGACTCCAGCGCTGTAAACTGTTACTGTTCTTTTTACGTTTGCTTCTGAGTCTTCCTCTTATTCATGTTATTGTTGTTGTTGTTATTGTTGCTGTGTTTACATTTTGAACAAGTGCAAATGTTTTCCTTTCTCACAATTTTCGCTCTCTTTATTTTTGGCTGTTTTCATGGCATTTCATTTTATTTAATTTCAGCTTTATTATGATTATATTTTCTTAGCCGAATAGCTTAATATAATGGCAGAACGGGCGCATGCTGCTGTGCCCTGAATCGCGCCTGAACCGCTCCTGGGCTAGTTAAAAGTGCGGCAACAGCCGCGCCAAGCGCAGCAAACAAAAGCCAAAGCAAATGGCATGAAAATTGAAAATGAAACGTAACACGCCGCAATTCCGGAAACAAATGGCTGCCAATGCCAAAGATGGGCAACTGCAGTTCCCTATCCCTTCCCCTTTCCACCACATCCCTTGTCTGTGTAAATTTTCGCAAGCTGCAACAAAAACTGAATGTGGGGGGGAGAAGGAAAAAAACTATAAGGGAGACAACGTGCAGACATGTGGCAGTAAACGATAGTTCTTCAGAGCAGAGCAGATAGAGAGAGCGAGAGAGGGGGGAGAGTATGAGCCCCACTGAGCTGGAGCTCAATTGAACATTGGCAAACGCTTACGCAACGTTTTGTTTGAGCAGCAGCAGCAGCATTGAGCGCGGGTGGCACAACGAGACAAATGGCTGCACTCGGGCGCCAACTGGATGACAGACAGGTGCAGCAGCCATCCTCATCCTTGTGCCCAGGCACCCAACTGCAAGTCACTGTAACCGCACTCAGCATGCTTAGCTCAGCCCAGCAAAACGAGTTGAAACTATTTTTTCTACTAGCACGACCCTCTGCTCCTCTCACTCTCTCACATTTACATGCAGCAAATGAACCTGAAATGCAAGATGGAATACAGTGGGCGAGGGAAGCAGAATAAAATTGAAAAGAAAATTTAAAAAAATATGCAAGCATGAAATACTCTTCCATTGAAATAAGCTCAAAGCTAGCTGGGAATATAGTATATAAATATAGCATATAGATTGTTATAGATCTTGGCTATTATTTTAATGAATGATAACTATGCAACTGGAATTCAAGAGCTCATCTCTGCTATTTGCTTGAGAGCAGCTGAATATATAGAACTCTCTTCTTGGTGTTTTTTTCTGTGTGAGTATTAAAAGTAATTTTTGGCTGTTTTCCATAAAATGAAATAAAATAAATTAAATAAATAAACAAGACGTACATTGCACAAACCTAATATACTCTTTTTGCCTTTTTGGGAACAAAGTCTAAGAATCAAGAAGAGGATCGTTTGCGTTCATGACTGGATTTAGATTTTCTATTTATTTATTTTGTTTATGGAAAACAGCTACAAACTTTATTTGTTTTAGTAATATTCAAATATCAATATGCAATTATATATATAATTATAATATAACTTTAATCTGGGCAATTATCACTAATATTTTAATGAATAGAAGCTTTAAATGAAGATGTTATTATGTTTAATGAACCGACTTCAATCTAAAATTGCAAATTCAAAATGTATTGATTTCTGTTTCATAAGACTTGTAACTATACAATTAATATATAAAAATGTTTATATTATATTTAAAAATTTTATAAATTTTTTAGCTGTATTTGAAATGCTAAAAAAAGCTTAAAACAATACTCTAATTGAAACTCAATAATTAATTATATATGCTCTGCCGTGCAATACTTGAAACTATTTGAAATGCATCTAATATTCATATAAATAGATATATCTACTATATATAAACATATCGTATACTCTATACACATGGCAGCTACGCATTGTAGCTGCACCCAAAATGTAAATACTTCAATTTGCGCAAAATGTTTGCAGGTAGAGCTGCAGCTGGAGTTGCTCTTGCTGCTCTTGGTGGCTGCCAGCTGAATGTGGAATGAGTGTAAGCTGAATAAAGCTCGCTGTGTGGGTCAGTTGAAAAATGTAAGATAAATAAACTCTATTCGTGCTCAGACATAGCCATAGAACGGAATAGCAGCAGCAGCAGCAGCGGTAGCCCAGGCACCACAGCTATACAAAGTGAAATGGAAAATTGCAAAAGAAATTGAAAAGTTTATCCATACAGACACATACTCATACGCTCACACACACACACACACACAAGCCTTAATGAAGCTGTCCGTTTGCGGCTGTTGTTGCTTTTTATTGCCGTGTTGGGTTTTGGTTCATTTCTGGGCTTTAAGCTGTGTGGGCTCGGCTCTCATGTTTGCTTAGTGCAATGCTTGTTGCTCTCAAAAATCAACACACACACACACATAGTCAACTCTCAGCACCCATTTGCTTTCGCTGCTCACATTTTTTACCTTACGCAACTAAAGGGTTGAAGCAAACGTCAAAGAGCCATATAAACATGGCAAGCCGAAGAATGCAAATGTGTGTGTGTGTAAATGTATGTATGTCTGTGACTATATGGCTATATTTTAAATGTTAGACTATGTTAAAGTTTTGCAACCAAGTTAAACGTTATGTAAAATGTATATTTAATTGTCATATATATTTGTAGAATCTTTAAAATATAAAAATATTTTACAGAAAGCTTAGAAATGTAATGAAAATACTTTTATAAAAATATTTTTTTGAAATACTTTTATGAAAATTTCTAATAAAAGTATTTTAATAAGATTTTCAAAATATTTTTTTTTTAATTATTTCAATAAAATAATATTTTAATAAACATTTTTTTAAAGACAATATTTTATAAAAATAATGTAATGAAAATATTTTATATAAAAATGGAATGATAATAATATTTTATACAAATATTTCATAAAAAATATTTCATAAAAATATTTTAACAAAAATATATCATAAAAATATTTCATAAAAATATTTTAATAAAAATATTTAAAAAAAAAAAAAAAAAAAAATATATATATATATATATATATATATATATATATATATATATATATATAAATATTTTAATACAAATATTTCATAAAATATTTTTATAAAAATATTGTAAACAAAAAGAAAGTAGAATTTTTATTTTTGTATTAATTTTTTGTTAGAAATGTATTGATGTTATTTTATGTATTATTTATTTATATTTTTTATTATTTTTTTTCTCTCAGTTATTATTTAAAAACTGATTTTATTTTATTATTATTTTTTTTTTTTATTATTATTATTAATTTTTCAATTTATATTTAAAAACTTTTTTTATTTTATTTATATTTTTATTATTTTACTTTCAATTATTATTTTAAAAAACTTCTCAGATCTACAGTAAGTAAATATTGCCTAGCTCTAGCTTAAGCTTACTCAAGAGCCTTAAGGCCAAGTTAATTTCGTTAGCAACTTGAAAGCTAGAAAATCGTCGACTGCTGACAGCTTTCACTCGCAACTCAACTCTCAACGTCACGCAATAAAAATTTGCTTTGACATCGCTCAGTCAATTACCAAAAAAAAAAATATATATATATATAGAGAGAGAGAGAGGGAGAGAGAGAAGAAAAACAAATTCTAAGCGAGCGCATTTGGCATCAAAGACAATTCGAAATGTGAAAATCCAAATTCAAATTCAAATTGAAGCAAACTCGCGCCAAGGGACACTTGAGTGTGTTTGTCAGGAAGCGGCAAGTGCTGCACGTCCTCGTCGCGTCCTCCGTCGTGTCCTGTGCCACCTTCAGCTGCGCCATTTAAGTGTTTAAACAAAGGAATCCTTTCAACCTGTATTGACAGCTGCTGTCGTCGTGAGCATGCCAAATGCTAATGCCAATATATATATAATAAAAAAAAAGCGAATGAAGTAGAAAAAGGCGACAAATAAAAAACATTTCAATGTGTATTATCTTGCAGCGTGTTTTTCTTTTTATTCTTGTTGTTTTTTTTTTTTTTTTTTTTTTTTTTTTTTTTTGTTTTTAATTCATTTTTCCTTTTGTTTCCCTTTTAATTAAAAGAAATTAAAATGTAAATTTTCGCTCAACAATTTTTTCTCTCTGCTTTTTGCTTTTACCCCAACTCCTGAGTGGGTGAAGTTGTGTGTGTGTGTGTGTGTGTGTGTGTGTGTGTGTGTGTGTGTGGATGTGTGTGTTTTTTATGGGTTGGAGTCTTATTAAAAAGAGGACGAGCTCCATCTACATTAGCAGCAGCAGCAGGTGGCCGGGAGCAGTGTCGTGTGGCACATAGCAAAAGCAACAAAGTGCTGCTAAATAAACCAAAGCACAAATGTAAACAACAATTAAATGTTCACTAAGCAAGCTTGCTGCCAGCTCACACATACATACATATACATAGTTACATTCGCCTGCCTGGCATCTGTGGCATCTCTGGCATATGGCTAACAGCTCTTGTCTGTTGCATGGCCCATGAATAAAATGATTAGAAATTTAAAAAAGTAATAATTAAAAGAGTTAACGACATGAAAACAATAGAAATTGTAACGAAAACTTACAAATTTCTTAAGACTTGGCCCTTAAATGTTTATTTTGTTATTGCTAAGTTGAAATTGCTTTCCTTGCTGAAATAGTTCTATAATTGTTTACAGAATTAAATCAAAATACAAATTGTATTTTTAGCTTCTTTTTTACACATTGCATATTTTAGATATTTCATAATTTAAATATGAATCTGAGTCTCTGCTTAATAACTTCTCTAATGATGAGTCGCCTATGCTCGTCTTTTGAATCATTTATGACTCTTTTTCGAGTCATAATTTAATCATATGTTTTTTGTATTCTCAACCAATCATATTTTGAGCATATAGAAGAATATATATAGAATCGCTCATGAGATTAATCATTTTTTAATCATCAAGGCGACTCAGAAAAGACTCCTCAAGACGAATTCTGTTAAAAGAGTCTTCCAAATGCTTGCAGGGATGGAATTGAAATTGGTAGAGTTTGAAATTCTTCGGCATGAACTTACGCAAAGTCATTCTATCATAGTTTCCCATTTTCCAGAGGTTCAGAATATACAAATGAATTTATAGCATTAAGTTGTTTAATATCTAAATTTAATTTAATATATATTCAATATAATTAATTAACATTATTAATATATAATTTTTAAATAATATAAATGATTATGTTATATTTATATAATAAAAAAAATAATTAATCAAATTATTTTTAATACGTTTTTATCTATTTAAATAAATATCTAAATTCAATATAATATTTTCTTTGTATTTGTATTTATTATATATTTTATCATTTATTATATATTTTAAATATTTTATATTTTATTATTTAAATTTAATCGTTTTATTGAAATATAATTTCCAAACCTTTTGTGGAACGCAGAAATTGTTGCTGAAATCATTTATTTTTGAATTCAATAAAATCAAATTAAATTATTTTCACTTGACTGCTATCAATGGGTATTCAAGGCAATTTCATATAGTCTTTAACAATCTAAGTTAGCTGAAAAATGAAATAATATTACAAAGAATTTAAAAGTTCGTCTAATGAGAAACTAAAAACATGACGGAGCTCAGTCATTGCATGCAAATTAGCTAAGAAATTGATTTGGGCTCACATTTCTTGACTAACTTCCAAATCTTTGTGTTTTAATTGTGCTGTGCTCTGTTGTTTCAGCAGTTCTCATGCTATGAGAATGATTTGTTCAAGCCATGCTTTTCTTTTGAAATGCTTTACGATAATGAAACATTTGCACATTCCACGATTGATTCAATGAATAGCCAACAATGATTCATGGCAGTTGGCATTGATATATCGATAATGCCAGCACTGCATGGAATGTGCTGTGCTATGCTTCTCACTAGACAAGTGTTTTAGTATCTTCCATATAATTCTGATAATTCAATGTGAATAGCTGCAGCAACTTTTCTAGCCGCAGTCACAGCTCGGACTCAGGCATTCTCCGGTTGGCTGCGCTCGTTGACTGACTGAAGGTTTGTTTGCTTCAATCATGCTGACAGTTTTGCAATATTGTTGCATATGGAACAGCACCTGTATACCATATAGACCGCGTCGCATTAAGCAGCTGGAGGTGGAGCCAGTGAGGCCAACTACAGTTACGGCTGCAGCGACGGCAGCGGTCACAGCCGTTGGCATACAGCTGAGTCCAGTGGCAGGCGGTGCAGCCACATGGAGAACATCCTCCGCACCACTAACGCGACAGCCTACACCGACTTCACGCAGGGACAACATTGATAACGTTGATGAGCTGAGATTTGTGTCTGAAATGAATTTGGATTTTAATCCGTATGATGCGTGCTTCAGTGTGCAATGCAATTGATAGCGAAAAGTCAGTTAACTTATAAAAAAACTGAATAAGAAATAAATAAATAAAGAAAGATATTAAAATAAAGCTAAATTTTCTTGAGCTCAGCATGAAAATCCATCAATAATAGAACTTAAGAAACGTTTTACGCTTATATTAAGTATATAATTACTTGCTTTAAGTTTTTTAAATTAAATTTCAATATATATATATATATACATATATTTAAAACAAGATTTTTTAAATATTAGAATATATATTATTTATATTGTAATATAATAAATATTATTATATTTATTAATATAAAAAATATACAAAATATTAGGAATAATTATGAATCATTTTATTGAGCAGCTCTCTTCTATACTAATGTTAAATCAAAGAAATATTTCTATATATATAATTTATTAAATCTCAATGAACTCAAGCATTTTCTAAATATATATTTCTAAATATATAAATATATAAATAAATATATAAATATATAAATAAATATATAAATATATATATTAAAAAAAAAATAAAAAAAAATATTAGGAATAATAAATTATTTTATTCTAAAGAGCAAAGCTTTTCTATACCAATATTAAATCAATAAAATTTAATATTTAAAAGAATCTAATTTTTTTTTTTAATTTTTTTATTTATTTATTTATTTTTATTTTGCTTTTTAACAAATATATATTTGAATAAGATTTTTTTAAATATTATAATAAATATTATATATTTAAAATATTTATAAATAAAAAAAATTTTTAAGAATAATAATTAAATATTAATAAATAATTAATATAAATGTTTATTCTAAAGAGAAAAGCTCTTCTTAACCGATACAAAAAAAAAAATAAATAAATAATAATAATAAAAATATATATATATATATATATTAAATTAATAAATTAATAATAATAATTAAATAATAAATAATTAAAAGTTTCAAACAGTGCTGTAAAATGTTAAATTATCTGTTCCCTAGTCATATCAGTCATATATGACAATGAAGTCTCTTTATAAAAGGGTTTAATAGTGTTGTAAAATGTTCCTCTCTCTCCATCTCTCCCTCTCTCTCGGTCGCTCTCTCTGTCTTTCAGCCTTGCTCACATACTAGCTTCACACAGCGCCTTTGGTTGAAGAGCTCGTGCTGCTACAGTGCCTCAAATGATGCGTATACCCTGGCAAGACATTTTGCATTCACTTGTTTCGATTGCAATTGTTCCGTCGTCTGGTCACACTGGTCACACACGCCGCATATGTAGAAAAGTTTTTACGTCCGTTCATCCGTCTGTCTGTCCGTCTCCCTGTGCCGCCGCACGTAGCAAATCCAATCAGAAGCGTTTTTTCCTTCCCCTTTCTTTGCCAGTTGCGCTGGCTCTTAACTTATTTGGTGTTACTTTGCGGTATCATTAACCTTTAAACTTGGACGCAAGCGA